>OX451217.1:70896605-71132158 GCA_949628195.1 Phasia obesa | reverse complement strand
GTCTGTTGTTTGGGTAGAATTGTAAGGGATTAGGAGGGGGAGGGATGTAGGAGAGATGGTAGAAAAAATAAAAGTGTAGACATTTTTAATTTGCCATTTCTTCTGTACCCATGAGTGGTGTTGCTGTCGGATTGTTTCCATTGCCTAAATGTGTTTTTTTAGCAAACAGCGAACATTCAACATTGTCGACCGTGCTGTTGACGGTTGTTATGCCATCTACGGATTCGGTGAGAATGACATTTTCTCCGGTATTGTCTGTTGTAATAGTGGTTGGGTCAGCAGCTGTTGCAGCTTTAAGCAGAGCAACATCATCAATAACGCATGCGGTTGTTTTATCAGTACTTACCACAACAGCTGTTTCAGTTTCAACGTCTCCATCTGCCACAGATTCAGCCCTTGTCGTCAGCTAAGTCTTTAGCTGTGTTTGGAGTAGTGGTAGCAGAGACGGCAGCATCATTGTCGGCAGAGTTTGGAATATCAACTGGATTTTCGCCGGTTACAACACCATTTCCACCTTTAACATCGTTTGCAGAGTTTTCTCTGACAACTTCGGGGGCACAATTGTTGGTGGTGCTGTCACTGCGGTTTGTGCTTGAATTGTTGTTATTGTTGGTAGTGATGTTGTTGGATTTTGTTGTGTTACTGCTGGAAGTATCTGTAGTATTAGTTTTTTCTGTATCTGTAGCGGTGTTTTTTGCAGCAGCTGTTGTTACAGCCGTTTTTGTTTCACTAGCAGCCGTTTTAATTGTGGTTGCAACAATTTCTGTATTGACTTTTTTTTCTTTGTCATCATTATGGACTTCATCTTCACCGTCTACCTCCATTTTAGTAGCAGTATCAACATTCTCTTGAATTTTAGTTTCAGAAGTTTCATCGATTTTTTCTGTAGCTTCTGCTACACTACAAGGCTCTTCAATCTTTTCGCACGTATTTTTTGAATCTCCGTTTGTTTCTGACACACACTCATTTAATAATTTTTTCTCAGTCTCATCAAATATTTGTCCTGTCTCTTTTCTAGTAATTTTTCCGCCTGCTCAATGATTTCGGCTTTTTTCTCTACATCATTTTCAATTTCGGCCACATCTGATGCTGGATGTTGTTCCATTTGATTAACCACACTTTCAGTGGTTTGTTCATCGGCTTTTTCCATTTCTACATCGTTAGATTCAATTTCTGTTCCTGATATTGGGGCTGATGCTGAATCAGATTCATTTTCTGTGGCTGTGGCTGTTGCTGGTAGTGTTGGTAATTGTGAATCTGCAGACTCTTCTGACTCTGATTCCGGAGGCAAATCCAACTTTTGCCTCTTTTCGGGCAACTGACACTCTGTACGAGCCAATGGCGATGTTGCTAATTTTTTCGTTGTTTCTTTTGCTGGTGTTTCCTTTGCAGACACCACCAATACAGGGGTTGGTCCTGGTGTCGGCTGAATTTCTATGACTCGCTCATGGGATTCGTCGCTTTTCGTGGACGGCGGTGGTGGTGGTGGAGCCTTCACCGTTAAAATACCATCCGATGACAAAGTCGAGAGCACATCATTGGGATCGTAGCCTTTTGGCAGCATATACTTGCGTACAAAGTGCCTCGAAATAACGCCATGACCATCTTCTTTGTCGTCATGTCTACCTTCTACCACAATGCAGTTATCGATTGTTTTGACCGACAACTCGTTCGGTGCAAATTGCTTTACATTCATGCTTACCTGAAAGCCATTCTTATTTACTACCGAATATGAGGCCGATTTGCCTGGTGTACCACCAATGCTTGAGGAGCTAGAATCCGATTTTTCTGGATTTACTACAGCTTCCTCGCCAGACTTGGCACAACATGCTGTTTTTATGCGATTATAAGGATGATGGCGTTTCGAGGGCATCCAAAAGGAAGAAAATGATGAGGTCCGACTACGTCTGGGACTAGTTTGCGGCTGTTGTTGTTGCTGCTGCTGATGGTGTTGGTGCTGTTGTGGCTGTTGTTGATCCGTGCCAGTATAGAGACCAAAACCAAAATCATTTATATCTACACCATTGGCCAGACAGCGGCTAAACTCATGGAGTTCATCTGCCAAATCCAAAATGAACGGTATGAGGGACATTTTAACTTTTCACTTGGGCGAAATTTTAATTTTTTATTTCTGCTTCTTTCTTTTTTGTGTATTGAGTTTGTATATTATGTATTTTTCTTTTGTTTTTCTATACACTATATTAAGTATATGGATGTATGTAGTTTTTATTTTTTAATTACTTATATTTTTTCCACCACACTGTAATTTAATACTGTTTGTAATTTGGACAGAAAATGTTGTTCTTCCGTCTGGTCTGAAACCGTTTGAATGCAATCGCCGATTGATGCGTCGTTGTCGTCGTCGCCAAAAACACACACGCCCGTGTGATTTCTTAACTGGTTTTTTGTATTTTGCAGCTCTCCATGGCTGAATGTATGAGTTTTTTGCCACTTTTAAACCAGTTTGCAGCGCTGAATGGAAATTTGTAATGATGTTGCTATTGTTGCTCATGTTATTGTTGATGTTGTACATATGTGGAATGTTTTTAGTCTCCTGGCTTCGATACTCATTTGCTTGGATTCGTGTATTTGTCACTTTACACCGGTAATTGTACAGCGTAGTTTGTATCTGTATCTCGGTTTTTGTCTGCATAAAAATGTGTATTTACTACAGCTTTTACTCTCTCTATCTTCCTCTCTCCCTCTCTCTCTCTCTCTCACTCTCTCGCTTCGTTTTTGGTATTGTTTCTTGATTTTTATTTTATAATTTAAGCATTTCTTACTATGCCCGTCGATTTGTATCCCCTTAACTCTTGTCCTAAATTTCAAATGATACAAGAAGAAAAACAAAAATAAAAATACGACTTTGGCGACAGCCACGAATATTATGCAGATGCTGTTGTAAAACAAATATCGATTTTCTAAACTACGAACCTAAGAACTTCGCTCGTAACTATTGTAATTTAATTTTTCTTCTTTGTTAAACAAATTTAAGGGCTACTGGGCTCTAATAGATTGTCTGGAACAGAAAAATTTTAAATACACAAATATTAGCAAAGTTTTATTTTTCATTCATTCATATTTTTCGTTCAAATACTTTCGCATGTTTACGACACTAAGTTCATACGAGTATATTGGACTTAGTACAATTGCATTTACATATGTTTCTCAGTGTTAACATGATTAAAAATTTAATTAAATTTTCATATTTTAAAAATATTTTTAAGAATAAAACTACAAGTAATTATTATTTAAAAAACTAGTTTCTCAATATGGAACTCAATGTGCCAAAAATAAATGGTAGAATGTAAAAATCAAAGTGTAATAAGTTGAACACAATAAATAATAACATAAATGAATGAAATATTTTTTTTTTTAATTTTTTAACTCATTAATTTGCTATGATTAAATAAAATTAAAATAAGAAGATGGATATTTTTATTATGAATTGATAAAGAATGCAGGAATTTATAAAATAAAGCATATTGGTACATATGTAGTACGTTTTACATTAGGGTGGGTCAATTTTTTTTTGCTTACCAAGAGCATAATAGAAGTAGAAAGACATTTTTCCCAAAAAATCATATTGACCCTTTTACTGAGTTTCACTAGTTCAACGAATATTTCCACGTGGTGGCGGCCGGGAACAAGCTCCAAAATGGACCTTGTCTCTGCTACAAGGCTGGCTAAATTGAATCGAGCGAAATTTGGTTACCTGTGGACCTTCCCTCTTAATATATAGTCTTACCTTCCTACATATATGGAGCTCTGTGTATGTGGACATCTTTTGGCCATTACTGGGCATTTTTGAATTCTAACTTAGATAAATTCAAACAGAACAATGATAATCTGATAGCGATGAATAAAGCCATGCAAGAGGTGAAAAGGTTAGTCTCTGAAGGAACTACAGTTTTTATTGGGCGGAAGAGATGGACACGAATACCTCGCAAAGGATAGACGCGTTGAGCGCACATGTACATAAATGTCTCGTAAGGACTATCGTTGTCGATGTCATGTTCTTGTTGAAACAGCATTGTTCTTGTTGAACATATGTTCGCACAACAAAACAAGGGCTTGTTAAGGCGACGTGTCAAGACACTCCTAAGTCAATAGCCTTGGCACGAAGTCATAACTGTGTTAGTGACAAATCATCAAAACATTAAGATTAGAATGGAAGGTGATACTTGCAAACTGTACTGAGACAGTTGCACACATATTGTGTAAAAAGTGATGTAAGTGATGCCAACTTGACCCCTTTTGAGCTATATTTAACACGTTTTGGAGTTGAGTTGCTGCGGTTCCCAAATTTTCTTATAAAATTTTAAATAGTGGTGATTTTCCATTGTTGTGCCAACTGAAACCGGTCACCCTCCACCCTCCATCATCTTTTACTGTGGCTGTAATTATTTTTATTTTTAAAGTTATATATGCTTTACGCCATTTTTTGTGCTTTCCAAAAATCATCCGCAAAGTGTAAACGTATGTAGCTCCCTCACATTATATTTTGAAAATGAATGGGTTTTTTTTCGTGGAACACGCGCTTTATACTGATTCTTATGAAAGAAATTGCGAATAGTTTGTGCATTAAGAAAACATGATAATTTTGGTGGATATCTTTTGTTTTGGCTGAAGAAAGACGCTACAAAAAGAAAACTTGATAACTTTTTTTCCATCTAGGTTAGGTTAGGTAGCAGGCAGTTCCAATACAGCTCACTTGGGTCCAATTTTTGTAGCGGTAGATGTAGAAGAAAAAAACAAAAATTAAAATGGCCAAATAAACAAAATGAAAATTAATGGAGCCCGAAGCAAGCCTGAATCGCTCCCTGCATGCACCCACATTAATCACATCCTGGCTGGTGTTGTGCCAGGAATAATCCCTCCCACTAGAGATAATTACATCTCACCATGGCATCTTAGAGTTTGTATAGATGCCCCTGAAAAGCCCTCTTGCAACTCAGCTACCCTACTTTTTTTCCATCTAAGTAGTTCGGAATTTTTTTTTTCTAGTTTTGTAGATTGATTTTTAGATTTAATAAAAACGGAAAACTGGGACACTGAAAATAGAATCTGGATTGCACGCCACTATCACGCATTGGAGTCTGTAGTTTTGGCTCAAATAAAATATAAGTGTGCTTTTGGCGGCTATCCCCTACAAAATTCAAATGGCTAATAAACTTATGAAGCTGACTTGCTGATTCACTTGTAATTTTGCCAGAAGGTGTTTGGAAAGGTGGAAGAGAACGAGAACTTGTTAAATTTGCTTTTCATTCCACCGAATTTTTTCTTGTGGGGTTATTTTGAATACAGTTCAATGGGCTTGCAAATGAAAAAATATTGAATAAACACCATGCATTACAAAAAAAAGTTATTACAATTTCTTAATGTAGCAAAATTTATCAACCCTGCAAATCACTTATTTTCGAATTAAAATTAATCATCCGAAGAATTTTGCGTCCCAACCGTTAATCAATAATTTTTCCTTGATGTCTACCTCGAGCAATTTCAAGTTTTTTTATACTTTTCGACGGGGTACCTCGGTGGACTAGTAGATAGAGTACTAGTCTATCTGTCCGGAGTTGCGGGTTCGATTCCAACCAAAGACACTGGATTTTTTCACTACAAGTTGACAGGAAGACCAAGAAGGAGTTTGGTGCCTACAAATGGTTAACTGCGTTAGTGACAGACAGGTCACGCACTCTCAAGTATTATCTGGCCAAGTTAAACATCGAGGTAAGACTGTGCCTGGAAAAAGGCTAACATAAAAACTTTGGACAGATATTTTAAATCAATACTGACAACTTATAGATAAAATAAGTTAAAATATTTAAAAAGCAGTTCGTTTAATAGTCGTATTTTGTGCTCTTTTTTCGCTGTACGGGGAAGTTTTCGAGTTGTATTTCTAGATAACTTTTCAATTTTTGTTTATAAAAATAGTTTTGACTATAATATTGAGTTAGCTACCCAATAATATTTTTTATCAATAATTTTAAGAAAGATCTGAAATAATGGGCACTGGTTCCCTAAACACTTTTTCGAATACACATATAACGTTGTTCTGTAAGTGTGCTTACACTGCGTTTACATTTGACAATTCTGTTAAGACAATAACAAAACATTAAAAGTATTGTGTACAGAAAAAAATGCAAAAAGGAAAAATCAACAACTGGAATGAATTGTCATAATAATTGCCTGGACGCCTGAATGCAATTGTCATAATTTTTGACAATTAAAACTTATTATTTTATTGTTATGACAGTATTGTCTAATGTAAACGCTAGGTTAATAAAAAAACATTGACTATATTACCGCTATCGAAAAAACCTTCAGTACAGTGTTAGGATTTCACAATGTTTCCAATGAAAACAGAAAGTATCGATAGTACCATCGATTGTTCGTTCGCCAGTTCTACCTGACACAACGAGAGCAGTTTAATAATATCGTGGCCTGTTGTATTTCTTTATTTTTAACAGATTTTAGCAGACAATCAGGTTAATTTTAACAAAATGAAAAAAATTAATTTCGTGTGCTGATCCATTTTTTTTTCATATTTTAATTATTGTATCTTCAGTTTGTTCGAAGTAACAGTAATTACTCATAGGTATCTAAAATAAAAACACTTGTTAAGTCCAGCCAGTGCTGTATGTTTCACTATTGATAATATCATTGCGGGTCATCCCTCTAATTTTCAGACGAGAGAAGCAATATCCCTCCTTCTTAGTGGAATTTAACCAGGTACATTTAGTATGTTACGACCCAGCGGATTCGAATGAGTTTCAAGCTTCTTAAAACACGTTACTAAATGTTTCGCTTTTTATGTTTTAACTGATGTCACGTTTAGATCTTTGTGAATGTTCGAGTTTTTTATATACCATGGAGCAACTGTAATCATCGTTTTCTACATTGCTAGCTGAAGCAGTGCCATATAATTGAATTCCATAACACCAAATGTACAGTAAAAGTTTGCAATCTAAGCTGAGGGTAGAGTTTCTGCCGATTAGCCAGTTTAGTTGGGCTGCTTTTAACTTCATTTGTGTTAACTTGGATTATAAGTATGTGGCTTTTCCAAATAAAGCGCCGATCAAGATGTATGTATACCGAGATATTTGACGTCTGAGAGCTGAGGTATCATTTGGTTATTTATGCGAATAGGTGCGCATGAGTACCTACGCACTGTGTAAGTTATATGAGTACATTTGTGTTCATTTACCTTTATTCTTCATTTCTTCAAACATGTTTTCAAACTGAGTATGTGGTCCTGTAAATGATGTGATGCTATTGTGCTTAGAAGCTTTCATGAATACTTAAAAAAGCTGTGTCGTCAGCGAATGTCGATTTGTGGACTATGTTGGTAGTTGGCATTTTTGAGGTATACAACAAGTATAGAATGGGTCCCAAAATACTATCTTGAAGAACTCCGGATTCAATTTGCTAAGATGAGCTTATAAAATCTACTTCGTTCACAATGAATTCTCGATCGGTTAAATAAATAAGTACATAATATCTTATATACGTTTACGCTCAAATTCAGTTTTAACTTATAATTTAGGTCTTTATGCCATACCTCATCGAATGCTTAAGAAACGTCGATAAAAAGCGCTAAGCAATATTTTCTTTCTTTAAAGGTCTTTTTAGCTATGTTTACTGATGTGTGTGTTTGTTGGATCGTACTAAGTATGTTGTTCTCTGAAGCCGAATTGATGGTTCGGAATACATCCTAATGAAAACTTAGTAAAGGCTCTATAAATACTATGGTTACAATATTCCGTTGTGATTGTTCCGGTACAAATGACGTCAAACATTCAGCTCTCCGCGCCTGATATGGTCGATAAAACCAAGATAAAGAATTTCTTAATAATGAACTTAAAATCCCACCTATAAAACATGTCCTCTTTAAATGATTAGAAAATTTATTAGGTATATGAATAAGCTTTTGGAGTGAATGAATATTGTTGAACTCATTGGCGTAGAAAGGTCATTCTGCGGGGGTGCAATGCCCTTCCAGACTTGCTTTTTCCACCCCTCCCCCACCAGAATTTTTAAAATTGGTAATATATATGTACTAATTTTCATAATATTATTTTTTATAAATCGTGTGAACACCCCCTCCCCCCTCCCTAGAAAATATGTCCTCCTACGCTAATGGTTAAAATTCAATAAAAGATATTGTATATTTAATCTGACATAAAACAAGTAAAAGTGCTATATTCGGCCGTGCCGAATCTTCTATACCCTTCACCACGGTGATTTTATTTATACAGACATGTACAGCATTATCCATATTGTTGACTCTTTACTTAAATAAATTCGTATGAGAAAAAATCATTATTCATAAGTTAAAAAAATAGAAGACAAATGAAAACAAATTCCGTTTGCTACAATTGTCGCCGTGCTGTCAGCTACTTAAAGATATTGAAGACGACAGCTACATCGTAAACTCTGACATTGTTGTAGAAATACTTATTTTGATTTTATAAAATTAAATAACTTTTTCAAAAAATTATAAATATTTCCTCCAAAATTTTTTTTTATATATAAATTTGCAATTTACAATTTTGTGACATTTTCTTTTGTTGAATAAAATAGAAATTAGCCTAAGTTGACGACAGCCAGAACGTTTCATTTTTGACAGTTTGTAGTCGGTATTCTGATAATGTCTATGTGTTTAATGCACCTAGGTTTTAAAACAGAGATATCATATATTAAAAAATCAAACGCATTTAAAAAAATATGTTACTCTATATACACACATACATACATATGTATATTCTTAATATTAAATATATGTTATGTTACAGTCATGATTTTCATTTTCAAAGAAATATTGAAATTTTTGTTTTAATTTTTCGAAAATTGTGTGTAAAAATTTTTTGTAAAAATATTTTTTTAAAAATTTTTTGTAAAATTTTATTCGAAAATTTTTTGGAAAATTTTTTAAAAAAATTTTTTTTCGAATATTTTTCTGTAAAATATCTTTTTGAAAATGCTTTGTAAATTTTTTTGTAAATATTTTTGAAAAAAAAATTTAAAATTTTTTTTAAAAAATTTTTAAAAAAATTTTTTTTTAAAAATTCGATTGAAATTTTTTTGTTAAATTTTGGACCTTTCTCCAATCTATATTGAGTTAGAATGGTCAGACTAAAGCAAGAAAAAAATCCTTAAAAAAAAAATTTCCTCATATTGACACATGGGGGTCCTTTTAACTGCTCCTATTTATCAGTGGGTACCCTGTGGGTCCATTGGCTACCTCTATGTGTATTGCTTTCTATTAAGGTCACTAATACAAATCAAAGCAGAAAAATCCTACCAATCTAAAAACAAACAAAAATCGCCCCTCGCAGGGGGTTATTGATCCCCCGAGATCTGTATGCACTCCTTGCGATCTACCTGTCGCAGTCTAATATTTATTTGAGAAAAAAAGGCAAAACAGAAACATTAAAGCTGAAAAAAATTTAAAAAAAACCTGAAAAAACGTGAAAAAAATATAGGTGGGCGTGGTTTTTGGCCCGCAGCCTCCAAAGGAATGATCCGATGTTGCTGAATTGCAATACCAAAATTTTCGAAACTATGCCTGACAGATTGGTGTGCTTAAATTTTTTGTATCTCTTCTGGTGCCTTGGTAAATGACATTACCACACTAACACGGACAGACGGACAGACGGATAGACGGACAGACGGATAGACGGACAGACGGACAGACGGACATCGCTTAATCAACTTCTCTATGTATAAGGATCCAGAATATATATACTTTATGGGGTCAGAAATGAATATTGTAGAAATTACACACGGAATGACAAACTTATATATACCCTTTCCACCTGTGGTGAAGGGTATAAAAATATGTTACTCTATATACACACATACATACATATGTATATTCTTAATATTAAATATATGTTATGTTACAGTCATGATTTTCATTTTCAAAGAAATATTGAAATTTTTGTTTTAATTTTTCGAAAATTGTGTGTAAAAATTTTTTGTAAAAATATTTTTTTAAAAATTTTTTGTAAAATTTTATTCGAAAATTTTTTGGAAAATTTTTTAAAAAATTTTTTTTTCGAATATTTTTCTGTAAAATATCTTTTTGAAAATGCTTTGTAAATTTTTTTGTAAATATTTTTGAAAAAAAATTTTAAAATTTTTTTTAAAAAATTTTTTTTTTAAAAATTAGATTGAAATTTTTTTGTTAAATTTTGGACCTTTCTCCAATCTATATTGAGTTAGAATGGTCAGACTAAAGCAAAAAAAAAATCCTTAAAAAAAAAAAATTTCCTCATATTGACACATGGGGGTCCTTTTAACTGCTCCTATTTATCAGTGGGTACCCTGTGGGTCCATTGGCTACCTCTATGTGTATTGCTTTCTATTAAGGTCACTAATACAAATCAAAGCAGAAAAATCCTACCAATCTAAAAACAAACAAAAATCGCCCCTCGCAGGGGGTTATTGATCCCCCGAGATCTGTATGCACTCCTTGCGATCTACCTGTCGCAGTCTAATATTTATTTGAGAAAAAAAGGCAAAACAGAAACATTAAAGCTGAAAAAAATTTAAAAAAAACCTGAAAAAACGTGAAAAAAAATATAGGTGGGCGTGGTTTTTGGCCCGCAGCCTCCAAAGGAATGATCCGATGTTGCTGAATTGCAATACCAAAATTTTCGAAACTATGCCTGACAGATTGGTGTGCTTAAATTTTTTGTATCTCTTCTGGTGCCTTGGTAAATGACATTACTACACTAACACGGACAGACGGACAGACGGACAGACGGACAGACGGACAGACGGATAGACGGATAGACGGACAGACGGACAGACGGACAGACGGACATCGCTTAATCAACTTCTCTATGTATAAGGATCCAGAATATATATACTTTATGGGGTCGGAAATGAATATTGTAGAAATTACACACGGAATGACAAACTTATATATACCCTTTCCACCTGTGGTGAAGGGTATAAAAATATGTTACTCTATATACACACATACATACATATGTATATTCTTAATATTAAATATATGTTATGTTACAGTCATGATTTTCATTTTCAAAGAAATATTGAAATTTTTGTTTTAATTTTTCGAAAATTGTGTGTAAAAATTTTTTGTAAAAATATTTTTTTAAAAATTTTTTGTAAAATTTTATTCGAAAATTTTTTGGAAAATTTTTAAAAAAAAATTTTTCGAATATTTTTCTGTAAAATATCTTTTTGAAAACGCTTTGTAAATTTTTTTGTAAATATTTTGAAAAAAAATTTTAAAATTTTTTTTAAAAAATTTTTAAAAAATTTTTTTTTTAAAAATTCGATTGAAATTTTTTTGTTAAATTTTGGACCTTTCTCCAATCTATATTGAGTTAGAATGGTCAGACTAAAGCAAAAAAAAATCCTTAAAAAAAAAAATTTCCTCATATTGACACATGGGGGTCCTTTTAACTGCTCCTATTTATCAGTGGGTACCCTGTGGGTCCATTGGCTACCTCTATGTGTATTGCTTTCTATTAAGGTCACTAATACAAATCAAAGCAGAAAAATCCTACCAATCTAAAAACAAACAAAAATCGCCCCTCGCAGGGGGTTATTGATCCCCCGAGATCTGTATGCACTCCTTGCGATCTACCTGTCGCAGTCTAATATTTATTTGAGAAAAAAAGGCAAAACAGAAACATTAAAGCTGAAAAAAATTTTAAAAAAACCTGAAAAAACGTGAAAAAAATATAGGTGGGCGTGGTTTTTGGCCCGCAGCCTCCAAAGGAATGATCCGATGTTGCTGAATTGCAATACCAAAATTTTCGAAACTATGCCTGACAGATTGGTGTGCTTAAATTTTTTGTATCTCTTCTGGTGCCTTGGTAAATGACATTACCACACTAACACGGACAGACGGACAGACGGACAGACGGACAGACGGATAGACGGACAGACGGACAGACGGACAGACGGACAGACGGACAGACGGACATCGCTTAATCAACTTCTCTATGTATAAGGATCCAGAATATATATACTTTATGGGGTCGGAAATGAATATTGTAGAAATTACACACGGAATGACAAACTTATATATACCCTTTCCACCTGTGGTGAAGGGTATAAAAATATGTTACTCTATATACACAAATACATACATATGTATATTCTTAATATTAAATATATGTTATGTTACAGTCATGATTTTCATTTTCAAAGAAATATTGAAATTTTTGTTTTAATTTTTCGAAAATTGTGTGTAAAAATTTTTTGTAAAAATATTTTTTTAAAAATTTTTTGTAAAATTTTATTCGAAAATTTTTTGGAAAATTTTTAAAAAAAATTTTTTTTCGAATATTTTTCTGTAAAATATCTTTTTGAAAATGCTTTGTAAATTTTTTTGTAAATATTTTTTAAAAAAAATTTTAAAATTTTTTTTAAAAAATTTTTAAACATTTTTTTTTTTAAAATTCGATTGAAATTTTTTTGTTAAATTTTGGACCTTTCTCCAATCTATATTGAGTTAGAATGGTCAGACTAAAGCAAAAAAAAAATCCTTAAAAAAAAAATTTCCTCATATTGACACATGGGGGTCCTTTTAACTGCTCCTATTTATCAGTGGGTACCCTGTGGGTCCATTGGCTACCTCTATGTGTATTGCTTTCTATTAAGGTCACTAATACAAATCAAAGCAGAAAAATCCTACCAATCTAAAAACAAACAAAAATCGCCCCTCGCAGGGGGTTATTGATCCCTCGAGATCTGTATGCACTCCTTGCGATCTACCTGTCGCAGTCTAATATTTATTTGAGAAAAAAAGGCAAAACAGAAACATTAAAGCTGAAAAAAATTTAAAAAAAAACCTGAAAAAACGTGAAAAAAATATAGGTGGGCGTGGTTTTTGGCCCGCAGCCTCCAAAGGAATGATCCGATGTTGCTGAATTGCAATACCAAAATTTTCGAAACTATGCCTGACAGATTGGTGTGCTTAAATTTTTTGTATCTCTTCTGGTGCCTTGGTAAATGACATTACCACACTAACACGGACAGACGGACAGACGGACAGACGGATAGACGGACAGACGGACAGACGGACAGACGGACAGACGGACAGACGGACAGACGGACATCGCTTAATCAACTTCTCTATGTATAAGGATCCAGAATATATATACTTTATGGGGTCGGAAATGAATATTGTAGAAATTACACACGGAATGACAAACTTATATATACCCTTTCCACCTGTGGTGAAGGGTATAAAAATATGTTACTCTATATACACACATACATACATATGTATATTCTTAATATTAAATATATGTTATGTTACAGTCATGATTTTCATTTTCAAAGAAATATTGAAATTTTTGTCTTAATTTTTCGAAAATCGTGTGTAAAAATTTTTTGTAAAAATATTTTTTTAAAAATTTTTTGTAAAATTTTTTGGAAAATTTTTTAAAAAAATTTTTTTTCTAATATTTTTCTGTAAAATATCTTTTTGAAAATGCTTTGTAAATTTTTTTGTAAATATTTTTGAAAAAATTATTTATTTTAAGTCACGCATGATTCCTTTGTAAATTTATTAAATAAATATTTTATGATTATAAAATATTTATTTCCAAAAATATAATAATCGAAATTGATTACTATGGGGAAAGCCTATCCAGATAGCTATTTCGCTAGTGCTCAACTAGCTCATCAGTGGATTTTTCCCAATTTTTCGATTATTATATTTTTGGAAATAAATATTTTATAATCATAAAATATTTATTTAATAAATTTACAAAGGAATCATGCGTGACTTAAAATAAATAATGTATTTAACACGATTCCAAATATAATTTTTTGTATATTTTTGAAAAAAATTAAAAAATTTTTTTTTTAAAAATTTTTTAAAAATTTTTTTTTTAAAAATTTGATTGAAATTTTTTTGTTAAATTTTGGACCTTTCTCCAATCTATTGAGTTAGAATGGTCAGACTAAAGCAAAAAGAAATCCTTACAAAAAAAAAAAAAAATTCATCATATTGACACATGGGGGCCCTTTTAACTGCTCCTATTTGTCAGTGGGTACCCTGTGGGTCCATTGGCTACCTCTATGCGTATTGCTTTCTATTAAGGTCTCTAATACAAATCAAAGCAGAAAAACCCTACCAATCTAAAAACAAACAAAAATCGCCCCTCGCAGGGGGTTATTGATCCCCCAAGATCTGTATGCACTCCTTGCGATCTACCTGTCACACTCTAATATTTATTTGACAAAAAAAGGCAAAACAGAATCATTAAAGCCGAAAAAAATTAAAAAAAACGTAAAAAAAACGTAAAAAAAATATAGGTGGGCGTGGTTTTTGGCCCGTAGCCTCCAAAGAAATGATCCGATGTTGCTGAATTGCAATACCAAAATTTTCGAAACTATGCCTGACAGATTGGTGTGCTTAAATTTTTTGTATCTCTTCTGATGCCTTGGCAAATGACATTACCACACTAACACGGACAGACGGACAGACGGACAGACGGACAGACGGACAGACGGACAGACGGACAGACGGACAGACGGACAGACGGACAGACGGACAGACGGACAGACGGACATCGCTTAATCGACTTCTCTATGTATAAGGATCCAGAATATATATACTTTATGGGGTCGGAAATGAATATTGTAGAAATTACACACGGAATGACAAACTTATATATACCCTTTCCACCTGTGGTGAAGGGTATAAAGATACACCTACATACCTATTTACATGTGTAAAATAAACTTATGTATGTTTTAATAATATTAATACAAAATAATGTTTATACCGGTAATTATTTAAATATATACTCATATACTACACGTGTACATATGTACGTTCATTCGTCAGGGTTTAAACAAGTAAAAGTGCTATATTCGGCCGTGCCGAATCTTCTATACCCTTCACCACGGTGATTTTATTTATACAGACATGTACAGCATTATCCATATTGTTGACTCTTTACTTAAATAAATTCGTATGAGAAAAAATCATTATTCATAAGTTAAAAAAATAGAAGACAAATGAAAACAAATTCCGTTTGCTACAATTGTCGCCGTGCTGTCAGCTACTTAAAGATATTGAAGACGACAGCTACATCGTAAACTCTGACATTGTTGTAGAAATACTTATTTTGATTTTATAAAATTAAATAACTTTTTCAAAAAATTATAAATATTTCCTCCAAAATTTTTTTTTATATATAAATTTGCAATTTACAATTTTGTGACATTTTCTTTTGTTGAATAAAATAGAAATTAGCCTAAGTTGACGACAGCCAGAACGTTTCATTTTTGACAGTTTGTAGTCGGTATTCTGATAATGTCTATGTGTTTAATGCACCTAGGTTTTAAAACAGAGATATCATATATTAAAAAATCAAACGCATTTAAAAAAATATGTTACTCTATATACACACATACATACATATGTATATTCTTAATATTAAATATATGTTATGTTACAGTCATGATTTTCATTTTCAAAGAAATATTGAAATTTTTGTTTTAATTTTTCGAAAATTGTGTGTAAAAATTTTTTGTAAAAATATTTTTTTAAAAATTTTTTGTAAAATTTTATTCGAAAATTTTTTGGAAAATTTTTTAAAAAAATTTTTTTTCGAATATTTTTCTGTAAAATATCTTTTTGAAAATGCTTTGTAAATTTTTTTGTAAATATTTTTGAAAAAAAAATTTAAAATTTTTTTTAAAAAATTTTTAAAAAAATTTTTTTTTAAAAATTCGATTGAAATTTTTTTGTTAAATTTTGGACCTTTCTCCAATCTATATTGAGTTAGAATGGTCAGACTAAAGCAAGAAAAAAATCCTTAAAAAAAAAATTTCCTCATATTGACACATGGGGGTCCTTTTAACTGCTCCTATTTATCAGTGGGTACCCTGTGGGTCCATTGGCTACCTCTATGTGTATTGCTTTCTATTAAGGTCACTAATACAAATCAAAGCAGAAAAATCCTACCAATCTAAAAACAAACAAAAATCGCCCCTCGCAGGGGGTTATTGATCCCCCGAGATCTGTATGCACTCCTTGCGATCTACCTGTCGCAGTCTAATATTTATTTGAGAAAAAAAGGCAAAACAGAAACATTAAAGCTGAAAAAAATTTAAAAAAAACCTGAAAAAACGTGAAAAAAATATAGGTGGGCGTGGTTTTTGGCCCGCAGCCTCCAAAGGAATGATCCGATGTTGCTGAATTGCAATACCAAAATTTTCGAAACTATGCCTGACAGATTGGTGTGCTTAAATTTTTTGTATCTCTTCTGGTGCCTTGGTAAATGACATTACCACACTAACACGGACAGACGGACAGACGGACAGACGGATAGACGGACAGACGGATAGACGGACAGACGGACAGACGGACATCGCTTAATCAACTTCTCTATGTATAAGGATCCAGAATATATATACTTTATGGGGTCAGAAATGAATATTGTAGAAATTACACACGGAATGACAAACTTATATATACCCTTTCCACCTGTGGTGAAGGGTATAAAAATATGTTACTCTATATACACACATACATACATATGTATATTCTTAATATTAAATATATGTTATGTTACAGTCATGATTTTCATTTTCAAAGAAATATTGAAATTTTTGTTTTAATTTTTCGAAAATTGTGTGTAAAAATTTTTTGTAAAAATATTTTTTTAAAAATTTTTTGTAAAATTTTATTCGAAAATTTTTTGGAAAATTTTTAAAAAAAAATTTTTCGAATATTTTTCTGTAAAATATCTTTTTGAAAACGCTTTGTAAATTTTTTTGTAAATATTTTGAAAAAAAATTTTAAAATTTTTTTTAAAAAATTTTTAAAAATTTTTTTTTTTAAAAATTCGATTGAAATTTTTTTGTTAAATTTTGGACCTTTCTCCAATCTATATTGAGTTAGAATGGTCAGACTAAAGCAAAAAAAAATCCTTAAAAAAAAAAATTTCCTCATATTGACACATGGGGGTCCTTTTAACTGCTCCTATTTATCAGTGGGTACCCTGTGGGTCCATTGGCTACCTCTATGTGTATTGCTTTCTATTAAGGTCACTAATACAAATCAAAGCAGAAAAATCCTACCAATCTAAAAACAAACAAAAATCGCCCCTCGCAGGGGGTTATTGATCCCCCGAGATCTGTATGCACTCCTTGCGATCTACCTGTCGCAGTCTAATATTTATTTGAGAAAAAAAGGCAAAACAGAAACATTAAAGCTGAAAAAAATTTTAAAAAAACCTGAAAAAACGTGAAAAAAATATAGGTGGGCGTGGTTTTTGGCCCGCAGCCTCCAAAGGAATGATCCGATGTTGCTGAATTGCAATACCAAAATTTTCGAAACTATGCCTGACAGATTGGTGTGCTTAAATTTTTTGTATCTCTTCTGGTGCCTTGGTAAATGACATTACCACACTAACACGGACAGACGGACAGACGGACAGACGGACAGACGGATAGACGGACAGACGGACAGACGGACAGACGGACAGACGGACAGACGGACAGACGGACATCGCTTAATCAACTTCTCTATGTATAAGGATCCAGAATATATATACTTTATGGGGTCGGAAATGAATATTGTAGAAATTACACACGGAATGACAAACTTATATATACCCTTTCCACCTGTGGTGAAGGGTATAAAAATATGTTACTCTATATACACAAATACATACATATGTATATTCTTAATATTAAATATATGTTATGTTACAGTCATGATTTTCATTTTCAAAGAAATATTGAAATTTTTGTTTTAATTTTTCGAAAATTGTGTGTAAAAATTTTTTGTAAAAATATTTTTTTAAAAATTTTTTGTAAAATTTTATTCGAAAATTTTTTGGAAAATTTTTAAAAAAAATTTTTTTTCGAATATTTTTCTGTAAAATATCTTTTTGAAAATGCTTTGTAAATTTTTTTGTAAATATTTTTTAAAAAAAATTTTAAAATTTTTTTTAAAAAATTTTTAAACATTTTTTTTTTTAAAATTCGATTGAAATTTTTTTGTTAAATTTTGGACCTTTCTCCAATCTATATTGAGTTAGAATGGTCAGACTAAAGCAAAAAAAAATCCTTAAAAAAAAAATTTCCTCATATTGACACATGGGGGTCCTTTTAACTGCTCCTATTTATCAGTGGGTACCCTGTGGGTCCATTGGCTACCTCTATGTGTATTGCTTTCTATTAAGGTCACTAATACAAATCAAAGCAGAAAAATCCTACCAATCTAAAAACAAACAAAAATCGCCCCTCGCAGGGGGTTATTGATCCCTCGAGATCTGTATGCACTCCTTGCGATCTACCTGTCGCAGTCTAATATTTATTTGAGAAAAAAAGGCAAAACAGAAACATTAAAGCTGAAAAAAATTTAAAAAAAAACCTGAAAAAACGTGAAAAAAAATATAGGTGGGCGTGGTTTTTGGCCCGCAGCCTCCAAAGGAATGATCCGATGTTGCTGAATTGCAATACCAAAATTTTCGAAACTATGCCTGACAGATTGGTGTGCTTAAATTTTTTGTATCTCTTCTGGTGCCTTGGTAAATGACATTACCACACTAACACGGACAGACGGACAGACGGACAGACGGATAGACGGACAGACGGACAGACGGACAGACGGACAGACGGACAGACGGACAGACGGACATCGCTTAATCAACTTCTCTATGTATAAGGATCCAGAATATATATACTTTATGGGGTCGGAAATGAATATTGTAGAAATTACACACGGAATGACAAACTTATATATACCCTTTCCACCTGTGGTGAAGGGTATAAAAATATGTTACTCTATATACACACATACATACATATGTATATTCTTAATATTAAATATATGTTATGTTACAGTCATGATTTTCATTTTCAAAGAAATATTGAAATTTTTGTCTTAATTTTTCGAAAATCGTGTGTAAAAATTTTTTGTAAAAATATTTTTTTAAAAATTTTTTGTAAAATTTTATTCGAAAATTTTTTGGAAAATTTTTTAAAAAAATTTTTTTTCTAATATTTTTCTGTAAAATATCTTTTTGAAAATGCTTTGTAAATTTTTTTGTAAATATTTTTGAAAAAAATTAAAAAATTTTTTTTTTTAAAATTTTTTAAAAATTTTTTTTTTAAAAATTTGATTGAAATTTTTTTGTTAAATTTTGGACCTTTCTCCAATCTATTGAGTTAGAATGGTCAGACTAAAGCAAAAAGAAATCCTTACAAAAAAAAAAAAAAATTCATCATATTGACACATGGGGGCCCTTTTAACTGCTCCTATTTGTCAGTGGGTACCCTGTGGGTCCATTGGCTACCTCTATGCGTATTGCTTTCTATTAAGGTCTCTAATACAAATCAAAGCAGAAAAACCCTACCAATCTAAAAACAAACAAAAATCGCCCCTCGCAGGGGGTTATTGATCCCCCAAGATCTGTATGCACTCCTTGCGATCTACCTGTCACACTCTAATATTTATTTGACAAAAAAAGGCAAAACAGAATCATTAAAGCCGAAAAAAATTAAAAAAAACGTAAAAAAAACGTAAAAAAAATATAGGTGGGCGTGGTTTTTGGCCCGTAGCCTCCAAAGAAATGATCCGATGTTGCTGAATTGCAATACCAAAATTTTCGAAACTATGCCTGACAGATTGGTGTGCTTAAATTTTTTGTATCTCTTCTGATGCCTTGGCAAATGACATTACCACACTAACACGGACAGACGGACAGACGGACAGACGGACAGACGGACAGACGGACAGACGGACATCGCTTAATCGACTTCTCTATGTATAAGGATCCAGAATATATATACTTTATGGGGTCGGAAATGAATATTGTAGAAATTACACACGGAATGACAAACTTATATATACCCTTTCCACCTGTGGTGAAGGGTATAAAAATGCCATTATGTTCTTTAACTCAAGTTCAATTTATGAATTAACATACATACATACATACATACATACATACATACATACATACATACATACATACATACATACATACATACATACATACATACATACATACATACATACATACATACATACATACATACATACATACATACACACACACATACTTATGTATGTATGTAAATGTTCCAACACAATATAAGTACATAATTCACGACATTTCGTGATGGAATTTTCTCAAAAAAACATTTGCGTTGCATAAATACAAGAAAGAAAAGCTCTTCGGAAGAAAAAACACAAGGTATTAAGAGAAATTAATAAAAATGCTTGACAAAATCATAGATACGAGATACGCAAAAACATATGTACATTCATACATATGTATGTACATACAAATGTACATAATTATACCGGCAAAATGAGACCGGTTTTACTTGGAAATTGACTGGAAACCTAAATAAATGTATCCATAAGTATTGTGTAATGCACGTGTGTATGTGACCATGAATACAATGTTTCTCATATTTAAATACAACAATACATACCGGTTCTTCATGACTAAAAATATACATTTCGAGAACGCAGCTAGCACAAGAGCAAGTATAGGGGGCCTTCAATAGGGCCCTTTTTGGTGTAATACTTTATAGGAAAGTTATAATAAGGAGCCCAATGACCAATTTTGAACTTCGTATTTAAATGTGAATTTAGTAAATTTTCATTTTAATTTAAATTATAGGTATTTAAATACAATTTTCAGTCCTATTTAAATGTTCTAACTTAATTGTGATGAAAATATGGTAGCATTACAAAATATCAAAACAATTACAGATAATTTTGTAGAAAACAGCTGTTCAGCAAAAAAATGATTGATTTTTATTGCTGAAAGAAAATAAAAATAACGTAAAAAGTTCTAAAAACACCTCAAAATTGTCAATATTGATTTTTTTATTGGCACGTATCAATATATTTTACTTCATTTTTTATCATAAAAAACATATGTTTATGTGAATAACTTAAATATACTTTAAATGTACATGACTAGTCATTTAAAGGCATTTTCTTTTCTGAAAAAAATATTTTGCCTTATTGATAGGTAATACTTTTTATGGATCACCCAGCCCTTGAGAATTTTTTTTTTCTTCTGATTTTACATTTCTGTGGCAATAAGGAATAAGTAAGCATTCGATAAGGTTTGGCACGAAGGCCTAATATTTAAGCTAAAGCTGAACTTGCCCGAAAACTTGTATAAGCTCTTGAAAGATTATTTAACGAATCGCAAGTTTTTATTAAAAGAAGGTGACTTTTTAAACTCGCCACAGCTCATTGAAGCCGGAGTTCCCCAAGGTAGTATTTTGGGACCAATTTTATATTTACTGTACACATCGGATATGCCAATTAGCACCCTAGTCCACACATCAACTTTTGCAGATGACACAGTTTTTTTAAGTATTCATGAAAGTGCCCAAGAAGCATCACAACTTTTACAAGACCACATACTCAATTTGGAAAAATGGCTGGAAAAATGGAGAATAAAAGTGAATGAACAAAAATGCACTCACATAACTTTCACACTGCGCAGGGACTCATGCCCTCCTATTCGCATAAATAACCAAATGCTACCACAGCTTTCAGACGTTAAATACCTGGGTATACATCTTGACCGTCGCCTTACATGGAAAAGCCACATTGACTTCAAGTTAACACAAATGAAACTAAAAGCAGTACAACTAAATTGGCTTATTGGCAGAAACTCCAACCTGAGGTTAGATTGTAAACTACTACTGTACAAGTCGGTCCTCAAACCAATTTGGTGTTATGGGATTCAGTTATGGGGCACTGCCTCAGCTAGCAATGTAGAAAAAATTCAAAGGCGCCAAAATAAGATTTTACGTATTATTACATCTGCTCCCTGGTATATAAAAAATTCGAACATCCACAAAGACCTAAACATGCCATCAGTTAAAGCAGAAATAGCGAAACATGCAGTCACATATCTAAAGAGGCTTGAATCTCATCCAAACCCTTTGGCGCGTAACATACTGAATGAACCTGGTTACATTCGACTGAAAAGAAGAGATACTGCTTTCCTTGGCCGTATATTAGAGGGATGACCCGCAAATGATTTCAAAATCCGTGAAACAAACATTATTTTTGTCTAGCACTGGCTGGACTTAAAAAGAATATTTTATTTTAGACTTAAGATACGAGTAATTATTGTCAGTTCAAAAATATTGAAGATACAATAAATAAATTATGAAAAAAAAAAAAAATAAGGAATAAGTGCTTAAGTCGACTTAAGCAAAAATTAAGTTACTGGCACCTTCGAAATCTCCGTACTTCAAAGTATCCATGTGCAAAGTTTCAATTATTTTGTACTATTTTTCTGGAAGTTACAGCAAAAAAACTTTCTGCTAATCTTTTTTCAATGCCGAATCGTATTTGGAAAAAAGCTTAAGAAACTACAATGTATTTTTCAAAATCATAGAAACTCCTTTTACAACTTATTAATTGCAACGCCTGCGTACTTTTGGTAGATATAAGATATTTTTCAAAATCATACGTTTGACTCCCATAGGTAAAGTTTAAAGATAAGTTATTTTTTAAACAAATTTATTTTAAAGTTTAAAATTCCTTATTGCCACAGATTTAACATTTATGCCTACATGACGTGTAAAATAAAATATTTATTCACATAAAAATTTTAATTTAAAATAAAATTCTTGCTTACAATAAAAAAAATATTCACAAAAAAGAATAAAAGTTGAGTGTAAAAAATGTAGCATATTTCCCTGGTTTTGGTGCGACATATTTAAAAAAGAACTTGATGTTTATTCACACTCTGATATTTTTTGTAGAAAGGAACACGAAAATTTAATAAGTGTAAAATATATGCAACATTATTGTCAGAAAAGAAAACGCCATAAGTTTTATTTAATGCAGGGAACACAACTAAGATTTAAATCCAATTCGTCGGTTAAAATTCGCTGTATAAATTCGTCGTATTAAGCACAATAACGACGATAAAATAACAGCTTTTATAATTGGTAAAGTTACTTACTGCTTGTGCTAAGAAAGTAAAAACACAAAAAATGGTTTAAAGAATGTAAGAATTTTGTGAAAATACCAAATAAAACGCTTATTATAGTAAAAGCTTTTTCCCTTGTTGGTAAATAATTAAGAATAAGGTGTTTGGTACGGCCATTAAACATTAATAAAAAACGATCTGATAAAGTGACCATATAAAATAATAAATCCTATAAAATGAAACCTTAACAAAAACAAAACTATTGTTATAGTTAAATACTATTTTGTACATTTATTTTAAATGCTATAAAAAAAATAATTTAATAATTGAAAAAAAAAAAATATTTACTAAATTACTTGAAACTAAAACCACACATCTAAACTAAAAGCGCAATGTGACCAGCGCTGTTGAGTTCTAGAAATAAATTTAATTCAGAGTTCGCCGCGTATGAACAATTTCGACCAACGTTATAATGTGTTCGTTTTCATATACACATATGTATGTATTTTATTTTAGGCGACAAATATTCGCAGCCAAAAATTCGTCATTTAACCCAGTTATGTTCCCAGCATAAGTGTGTGATGAAAAATGGAATTTTGTATTTAAATACAAGTTAAAGATAAATGACATTTAAATATAAAGTAAGCTTAAGTTCGTTTATTCTAACTACTGTATTTAAGTTTAAGGAATTTATTTTACAAATTAGCTGATAAATCGTTAAAGAAAATGAAAAGATTTTATCAACTAAAAGAAATAATATCAAATAATATGAATTTATTAATAGGGCCTGGTGAGCACCAGGTTACAACCACAAACTCTGTTAAATTTAACTAAAAAGGCAGAAAGATTGCAAAAGAGCTTGGATATATTCTGGGTACCTTTAAATGGTTTATTG
The DNA here is from genome assembly GCA_949628195.1 of Phasia obesa. Lineage (NCBI taxonomy): Eukaryota > Metazoa > Arthropoda > Insecta > Diptera > Tachinidae > Phasia > Phasia obesa. Next base: position 71,108,323 of record OX451217.1, on the reverse strand, counting down.
CGTTAGTGACAGGTCATGGAAACTTCAAGTATCATCTGGCAAAGATAGATATCGTGATAAGATAATGCTTTTAGACAGTGCTTGGGAAAAGGCTGAGACCGTAGCGCACATTCTGTGTGTGAATTCCAGCACACTGGCTGACATTATAATAACATAATAACAATAACAATATAATAACATAATAATAAAATTGACTATAGCAGCAATAAATAAAGATGGTAATAAATAAAGAAAAAAAAAGGATATTTAGTGTTATCGTTGACTTTAATATAAAGGTCTTTAATTATTAAGGCCTTGTAACTTTTTTTTGTCATTTCAGTTTAAGCAGACAATATCACATGCATACATACACTCTCGTACAAGCATTTATACAAATATACACAGCTCAAAAAACAACCAACAACGACAACAAAAAACAGCTGACAACTAAAGAGGGTTGGCAATAGCAGCAATAAGTATAACATACCGCATAAAATGCCGGTCATTGTACCGGCAACAAGATAACAAAAGCATAAAAAAAATAAACAAAAGCTAAATAAAGCTCAATACACCAACAACAACAGCTGTTTGGTCGGCTGATTTCTAGTTTGTGTCTCAGTTGTGTTTGAGATACACATTTTGCAAGCAGCAGAGTTACCTCAACTAAAATAAATTCATCTGACTATGGGCAACAAATATCCATAATATCACGAAACTATTTTAAAAATGCATGATATAAATCAAATAATTCTACTAATCAAATAATTGCCTTTAAAGAACGTGATAGTAAAAGGATATTTTTATAATTTTGAAGAACAGAACTATTTTCTTCGACTTCAAGAATACGGCAATACAAAAATGAAATAACGGTATTTTAAATATTATATACTTACATATATAAATTATCAGGGCTGTTACAGAACCCAAGTCGAGTTTGCTTATTATCCGTTTTGCAAAATCAATATTGGTTTATAATTTAAATGTTACTTTTTTTTGCAAAATAATTGCTTTCGTTTAAATATTATTAAAAGCTATTGCATTTTTGTAAAAAAAAAAATTAATTACGATAAAATAAAATGACTACTGCAGTTGCTGCATGTTTGTTTTTAGAAGCAGGGCGCTCAAAAAAGAACAACCGAAAAATTTTTACGAGATTGCAGCAATCCACTTGAGCTGCCAGAGTCAGCGTAAGTACATATTTTTTGCTAAGTTGTAACGAGCACTTATACTTCAACCGAAAAGGATATTTCATTATGAATGCGATTATTTTAAGTAAATACGATCTCAATTGGATTCTGTGACAGGCGTGTATAAGTTTGTTGTTTTAAAACTTAATTTCAAAAATAAGTTTTACCTCCTAAACGAATAAAGTATTTTAAAATTTACTGTAAAATCATTTAGGCTAAAAAACATGTAGCCAATACTCAGTACAACTGCATTAATTTAGATTTGAAATTTTGTTCAGAAAGTTAAGTATATTTAAAAGCAGGCCAGTACTACTGCTTTGAGTCCTTTATAACGGATTTAAATAAAAAATACAGACGAGTTGATAAACTTAATTCATCTGTAATTAAAAAGTATTGACTAGCTTCGAGTAATGGTAAGTAGTAAAAACTGCTAGCAGTGTGTGTTTTATTTTGCCAGCCACTTCGACCACAGCTAGAAACCTGAAATTTGGTTTACAAATAAGTGGTGCTCTGATACTTCCCACTGTAATATTTAACTTAAAAGATGTAGATAAAAAATTTTAAATAAAGATTCATATCCGTAAATATGTGAAAAGAAGCAAAAATTTCCGCCTCGAAAAGTACGAAGATTGAAAGCAGAAAGAACTTCTTGCTTAGTTCAATACAATTATGGTAAAATTTTTGGATAGGAACTTGGTATTACTTTAAATTTTTTTGTTTTTGTGCGGATTGTATCAACCCAGAAAAAATCGTATTTATGTAAGCAGAACTTTCTTTCCCTGCCAAACAAAAGCCCTTACTAGTAAGCACACAAATGTTACCTAAATATATAAAATTTTGTATGACATAACATATTCAGGAATTTATTAAATTCTCTATACAGCAGTGCATACTTAAAAGCACAAAAAAATTTAAAGCAAAGATAAAAAAATTTAAATTTACGAAAAGTTACGACGAGCTACAAACTTAATACGGTATGATTTTAGGACATCTGCACCTGCATCGCTAAAGTAATCGCTTAATACTACATCGCGAACAAATATCATGTTATAGCAATAACAACTCGTCATTCCCTTACAAATCTGCATACGGCGAAGCAGTATTTGCCATATTTAACCAGGTGACAGCACAAGGCGGAGATAAATTTAAAATTTTTTTTTTGTATGGAGTTTGACATTAATCATGTATTTTAAGAGAATAAAAAAATATTACTGTCAAAATCCATATATAAAAAATCAAAAAATTTTTGCTGATATTTGCTCTTCCTTACGCTATCACCTTGTTAAATATGCCTTGCTGGGTACCTTTTTCTATTATCCTATAAACTTCAGTTATATAACCCAGAATTTTCCAACTTATAAAATCATTGGGGAACAATGTTTTAAAAATTGTGTTTGTACATTGGTGCGTAAAGTAAATCGCTTCCTCATTTGACTGCACTGTAAGGATTCAAATATTATCCAAAACATGTTAAAACTTTCCACGAGGTAGTAGTGTAGAAAACTGGTGCTACTCTCTACAAAAGGGTGTTGAGAATTCTGGAAAAATATTAAAAATCTACATATGTATGTGATACGCAACCGCATTACAACTGCGACACAACATAAAAAATAATATGAAATGAATAAAAAACTTGACGATTTTCTACATTGTACTTGTATGGGTTTTTCATTTATTATTCGTACTCTATCCTATTAACATCACAGTGAAAAGCAAGAAAAAAATATATAAGAACATGCATACGAGAAAATAAAATAATGACGTTTAATAGGAGGGAAAGAATAAGGAATTTTGTAGATGATATTGGAACTATTGAACTTGTAAATATGTACTTATGTATGTATGTATGCATGAACTTATACATACCCTACAAGCAATATGGTAGTCGACTTAAGCTAACTTTTATAGCCTAACTATAAGATAACTACCAAGGCGAATTGAATACTAGGTAAAACGGATAGCCCATGTGAACATCTTCTTCTATACGTGTTTTTACCCTCTTATGTCAAAATTTGTTTACATTTTCTTTGCGACACATTTTAATAAATAAAATTTTAAAATAAAAAATTATTTCACTCTAAGAGTATGTTCTTTTATTTTTCACTTTTTCCTTTAAATATTATAATATATGTACATATTTTGCAAGAACTGACAAAACTTTTGTGTTTTGTCTAAAGGCCCAACTATAATATGCATAAGCTAGCTTAAGCCAACTTAAGCAACTGCACAATTACATGTAAATCATATGTGGCAAACTATAATGTACTTAACAATACTTTTCGTTGAGTTTCGTCGAATGTCATTTGCTTAAGCAAAGTCCGAAACCGATCGCACATTCCGTACGGAAACAGCTGTTTGTGCTTTGTGTTTTACATAGGAATGTACATTCATAAAAATTGCAATGGAGGACGAAAGTGAACAAATTATATCTAAATTTAATATAAAATGTTTAAAAAAGAAGTTTCTGTAAGAAAAAAGGGAGGCATTTTATAATAATTGTAATTAAAAAGAAAGAGCATTTTATTGTTTATGGGTTGAGTGATGCACACCGCTGTGTTTTTTAGTACTTTTGGCCAAAATTACCAAAACAACAACAAAATTTAAATGTTTCTTTCGAAATTTTCTTAAAACTATTAAAATAATTATTAATTTGTATATGAATGGCATTAGGTATATAAAATATGTGTATTTAACACCTTTTTGTTAAGAAATTAAATTTATTCAGAAAAAAATTATTATTTTTCAAAAGTACGAATAAAACAAATGTGCAACTGTGTCATAATAATTTTTAGATTCATGTAAGTACATTGTAGCCACCTAAAAGTCTTAAATAAGTTGCTTAAGCATTTGACAGACTTTTCGTTCATTTTTTGACATTAGCTTAAGCCAGCTTATGCATATTATAGTTGGGCCTTAACAAATTTATTTTCTTTTGAATTTTTCAACTGAACTGAAGGTGTTTCTACACAAACAAAATTGCCTGTGCTTGTTTTTGTTGTAACATTGGGATTATCCATTATTCAATTCGCCTTGCTAACTACAATGTAATGCAGAAACTCCAAAATCAATAATAAAATAAAATTATTTTTGACAATTTTGTTTTAAATATTTTTCATACATATCTTTTTTTTTAATTATAAAATGAAAATTTGTGACACATTCCTTGCGTTCTTCTGTGCTTTTAAATTGGCATTATATCTCAATGTTATTTGGTAGCAAATATTTTAGTGACTTACGATCATTTCGTGATCGTTTTTTAATGAAGAACAAAAGGCTTAAATCAAAAACAAAATATATTGATGACAGGATATTATATTATATTACATATTTTTTACAAAGTCTATAGCTACTGATACACTATGTATATTCAGTCCTTAGCTAACTAAAATTATCTATCTTTAAGCTAACTTCTAAGTAGTCAGTAAGACACAATGTTAAAATGTCTGTTATTTCTAATAAAATTTTTAGAAAATAATCCAAGTATCAACTACTACTGGTAGCAAAGTAGTTAGTTAGTTAGCTTAAAGTGCATTAAAATTAAGGTATTTCCAAATAATACGTGAAATAAATTTACATATGTATATGTATATTTATATAATTTTACTTGCTGCTTTTTATATGTATCTTTATTAGTACGCCTTCAAACATAAACTGCGTTTTAAATAAAAAGTTTAAATAGAAATAGAATGAAGACGATCGAATCGAAATGAAACATCTTTTTTCTTAACAAATTATAGGGAAAAACACGAAAAAATGTCACAAGAAGAAACAGTACATTCTTTCTTCTGAAAATTTGGGAATATACGTGGTAATCAATGCGCATTTTTTATGGAGGGGAGTAAAATTCCCAGCAGGAAATGTCAATAGTGAAACTGTACTGACTTACTATTGAAACAGTCCCAGCACTAGTGACTTGTAATACCCCAGACAATGCTGTCATTTGAAAATGCACTACTGACATTAGTACTACTTAAAATGGTTTTACACGGCGTGTGTTTGTCATATGACTTGTCAGTTTAATAACGCATATGTAATTTCACGTGTTTGTCAAAATAGCCATATTACATACGGTTTATAATTTTTGCTTTCAAACGTACATGTGTAATTACATCTGACATAACCTATAATATAAAATTTTTCCGCCACACAGTTTTGTATTGCCAACCACAGCTGATGCAAATTTGCAAATGTAGTGCTTTTGTCACGCTATTAGTGCTTTTGGTACCACAAAAAACCTAAAATAGCAAAATATCAAGTTGGCATTACAGGATGTCAGATGCTTTGTCACATCAAAATAGAACACGTTCTAAATGAAAAATGTCATATGCATTGTACACATGGAAAATACACATGTTATGTTTGAAAGGGTTTACACGATGTGTATAGAATTTACACATGGAGAAGTGACAAGTCATATGACAAATACACGTCGTGTAAAAGCATTTTTAGTAGGTAGTTCTTTTGGGACCATATGTAGACATTGAAACTTGTGATTGACTTGTACACTTTTGGTACTTTTCTAAAGTATATGTAATAAAATCACGTTATGTGATTAAGTTATGTGATTTTTAGAACAGATTTTATAATAAATCGTGAACGTTATTCAATTTTTTTCTCATCCATGCAAATACATACATACATATCGCACTTTATCAACTCAACTCTCAACTTTATTAACTCAAAATTATAAAATTTTCAGTAGAGGTAAACAACTGTTTGTGATTACATTTTAAGATAATTTAAAAATCCGAACATATTATAGTAAGCAAATTCCATTTAATAATATATTTACACTGTTTTTCTATTAAATTTTTTGCAATTATTGCAAAATAAAAATAATACCTCATTGTTGATATAAAGGCACTGAAGACACTATCACGAAAATGGTCTCATATGCGGTTTTCGAGATGAAAGAGTAATCAAAATACATTGAAATTTTTATAGTAGATGGATATTGATGTTGTTGGTTGATTTCTTGCAAAAAGTGAAAATTTAAAAATTTTGAGTTGATCAAGTGCGATATATAAATGTAGACGCTTTGATGACAATGTCGCCAAAGAGTCACCACAATAGTTGACAATAGTGGTGACTTGGAGACACTTGTCCCCAGGTTTTATTCAGGGTTTTTACTCACATTAACTGACTAACCTAAATAAGGGCGTAAAGCGTAACGACGTCCAGCGCCTAGCTTTGAACAAACCTAAATAAGAGCGAAACGTTTTGTAAGAAACAGTAATGTTAACATATATTGTTTAGTAAAATCTAATAAATTTAATCGCGAAAAAGAGATAAAATCGCTAGAAAAAGCTAAAATGGCAGCACTCTTACACAAAAAAAAAACAATAACATTTTGTTTAAACCCAACTTCACTACCTAGCGCTCTGTCAAAATTGGATTTTCCAATTGCAAAGCGTTGACGCCGCGCTATTTAGGTTTGCATTGAATTTTTACAGTTATTTTACGCCTTACGCCCTTGTTTAGGTTGAGCAGTAAGACAGCATTACGCGGTATATCGTTGAACTTTCAAGTTTGTATATAATTTTGAATTTTACCACAAAATTTATTTACTATTTAATGTAAATAACTTTTACACTAAAAAAATTCATTTTATTGACAATGTTTTCTGATTCTGACCAAAAAAAAACAATGGTAAATGGCAAAGGTACGAGAGCAAAGCGCCAGGGTGTGATTGCCTTAGCTTCGTCCAAAATCTGCAGCACGACCTATACCATCGTATAGGAAGTGAGACTCCAAATTCAGCTAGGTAAAAATTAATAAGAGTTTAATGGTGCCATCTCCAATGTCCGACTTATTTAATTAAAATTAATAGGTTATACACGATAACCAAAACGATTACACGTGGCAGCCACCAATGCAGAGCAACAATACAGCTATTTGAGGAAGACAATCAGCCAGTGTGAGTGAGACGTAAACCACTCGAAGGCCGAGCAACAAGGACGACCTGATTGACTTTAACCGATAATGACAATAACGTACGCAGGTGTTCCCCGACCCAGAGCTACTTTACGACGCACATACTTATATTATTGACATTCGTTAGATAAAATTTATTTCTTCACAGTATTGTATTTTTATCTTTTAAGGGATGAAAATTTGCAATACAGAATAATAAATAATTAAAATTAGAATTTAGTTCAATCTACATATTTCGCACATAAATATATCAGCAAAATACAAAATTCATAGGTATTCTTATTTAAAAACAAAAGAAATAAAATCTATGATTTTAACTCGAAAAAATAAATGTTTACCTTACCTTGTACACTGAGGGAAAAACGACGTTACAAAATCGACAAAGAATGTGGTCGCTTTGATGTCTTTTCGTTGTTACTTTTGTTTGACAACGGGTGTTGTCAACTTGTAAACGAACGTGGTCTAATTGACAACGTGAGTTTTCAATTTGACAACCAACGTACTTTAATTACAATGCACTTTGTCAGCTTGTAAACGAACGTGGTCGAATTGACAACGAGTGTTGTCAACTTCTCAACGAACGTGCTCAAATTGACAGTAGTAAATATTTTTCATTGTGTTAGTTTCCTTCAATTTATCCAAACGCATTTTTTGAAATATCAATATAGAGCAATATTCTATAGCAGATTGTCTCAAAACGACTGGAGAAAGTTTTAAAGGAAGCACTGCCATTATTTAGTCTGCGAGGGGAGTTTAGAGAAAAGATATTTGCCAAGAAAAAAAAAACAGGAAATAAAATGTTTTAATTGTAAACGGCTTATTATTTTTATGTTTATATAAATTCACCGTTCGAAATTGATGTCTCTGCTAACCAAAGTGGACCAATGGTGGAGAAATAATGAGACCACCAACAATGCATTAGCGTCACATTGCTCCAAAAAGCGGAAGAGTTTTAACCAAAGTGAGAGAAATTGCGATAGAGCATCTTGAACAATTCTATTGTAATATAATTTCAGATTTGATGACACCAATTAATGAAACATCAAAGGAAATATGCTGATGAAAATAAAAAAGTGACCTGTGAGCATAAATATTAAATATCATTGTTATTATTTATAAGATAAATTTATTTTAGAATTAAGTTTATTTAATATTTTGGTTCTTATAATTAAAAAAAAAACATTTTGTGAATAAAATAAGTTTAAAAATTTATTATCTATTACAATCTGTTTTATTATAATAAATTTGGAAAGGAATGCGAACGGTGTGGTGTTAGTTCGACAACAATACGGTGTCAAAGTGTACACGTTCGATGTCAATTCAACAGTCCCTCGTTGTCAATATTTCGTTGTCGAATTGACAACGTCCGTGTACAATTTGAGTACAAACGTGTTCGATACACTTTCGACCATTTTTTCTCTGGGTGTAGTGATATTCCATTTCCAATTTTTTATATCTTGAATACATTAATTTATTCATTAAAATTAGTACAAATAAAATTAGAATTCATATAATTTGAATACATGTTCTTAATTTCAGATATGCTATTACTAGTAGTCTTTTTAATTAAAATGTTTAAGTTATTTTTTCGTTCCACATAAGAGGAAGTTTTCACTAGTCATCAAATTAAACAAAACATATGTAATTAATTTGTGTTATAGGTGACGAATGCGAGTTTATGTCATTTTCTGTTTAAACATAATTTTCTGTTTTCCAACAATGTTGTTTGATTGTAGGAGAACCGTTGAGCAACAGATGGCGCTGTTCACAAATACTACTGTCAACCTAAAATACAACAACAACGTCATTGTCCTGTTTAAAAGGGTTTTTATAATACGTAACCTAGGTTTTTACTAACACACGCACATTTTTCGAACTTGTATCTAAATTAGGAATAGATTTTTCCTGCAAGTGATTTTTGACAATGCTTGCTAGTTAAATATCAAAGAGATAAACACAGTTACCATAAAGTTTTATTTTAAAATCAGAATTAAATGTATATATAATAGATAGAGTTTTGTATTTTTTTTGCGTATTTAAAAATATAAGTAATCTTTTCTTCAAATGTTCCCTAAAAACCAGTTGGTTTTATTTTAGAACTTAGATTTTATAAAAAAGAACAACTTAAATTTGTTGTCGTGTACTGGGCTTAAATATAGTTTAGCAAAAAAATATCCAGGGTGAGAGAATTGAAAAAGAGGAAAAAAATATAAAGTAAAAAAATAGGAGGTTGCCCATATTTTCCGAATTATGGGCCTCTGAACTTTTCATATAAAACTGTGATTGTACGATTATTTTTGAAGATATCGGGTCAATATGGGTATCATTTAAAAGCTTTTGAAAATATATTTCATGTGGTGCTTAATTAATTAACCCATTAAGAACCGATGACATTTTGTGATGTAAATTTTTATATAGTAAGTAGGAAATATTTAGTAAACGAAGCTAGTGTTTGTCATACCATACAGGAGAATATACTTGCGCCCGGCCAAAGGCCGGCTATGCAAAAAATCTTTAGTATGCCGGTGTTGGTCATACCATAGAGGAGAAAATCCTTGTACTTAATAGTGTATTGACTAAATTTTGGTTAATTTTTTTTAAATTTTAGCACCACCTAAAAGATATTTTCAAAATTGATATCCATCTTGACCTAATATGTTTAAAAATGTAGCGCAAAATCACAGTTTTATTGAAAACATATGTATGAGCAATTTTTGAAACCTTTCGCTTCGACGACATTTTTAAAGTTAACTTTTTAATTGCATGTGTAAACATGCATGTAAGTTGCAAGATTTTCGTAAATAATGCCTATACAAAACTTGTACGCAATTACTTGCATGTGTAATGCCAGCGTAACTTACACCATGAAAACGTTTCATGAAAATTCTTCAATGCTCTATTGAACACTCTTGTTTTTCCTTGCCTCTCGACAACTCTTGCCATCACAAAACCGGTTTCATGCAACTGATTTCATGAAAAATGTCATCGTGCAATTTAGCTATGACGCATGTTTCAACAACCATGTTAAAACTTGGAAATAACATCAACATGGGCAGCCTACATTTAATACTAACATGATGTTAATGTTAATGTTTATCATTTTATGTCTTATCTAGACTGGGGGTAAAACGGCAATTTTCTCCAGAAGCAGTTCGCAAGCACTTTTATTTTCGTGAAAGATAGATAGTAAAGTTATATTGTTACGTTTTTACTTTAGGTTCTTTTCATTGCAAAAGTGAAAATCTATAAACGTTGTAGTGTTGGAGGTTTGGATACGTCATATATTTTAATTGAGTATTGTTTGTTCGTACAATATAAAATCCAATAATCTGAATAATGAATCTGGCAACTCTCGTAATGTGCAGATGAAAATTTTATTTTGGCGCTGTGAATTTTCTTAAAATTAAATAAAGTATTAAAGTGTGGATTATAATTTATATAAATATTTTGATAATAAATATTAAAAAACTGGCACTTATCCTAAGTATCGTAATTTGGATTGTTTTTTATCCAAATTTTTATTGTTTGTTTTACCTTAACCTGTTGGTGTATAATTAGCAGCCATTTTATTCATTGCCATTTGCTTTTGATGCATAATGAATTCTAAAAGAAAGGAATTCTTTTGCCCTGTGTGTAGTAAACACATTACAAAAAGTGTTACAAGTATCAGTTGTGGAGAATGTAAAAGTTTTCTTCATCCTGAATGTGATGGTGTTTCGGATAGCCAGATTAAAATGTTAGCTGACAACAAAATGTTTAAATATTGCTGTAAGAGCTGCTTGTCTAACCCTAGGAAGGGGATTGGTACTGATATTTCCAGCTTTGGGATGGAACTCAAACAGGGCCTGAGTGATATTTGTATGAAAATGGATAGCAAGTTTGTGGAGCAAAAAATACAAATGGACCAACAAATGAATAACCTTGCTAATCTATTTGAGGTTAAGTTTGGTGATATGGTGGATAAAGTCCGAAATGATTTGACTTCCGAATTATGCATGGTTAAGTCTGACTTAAAGCTGTGTCAGGATAATATTGATAATGTTGAAAATGCTGTGACTGAGAAGGTGAGGCAACTAGTTGTATTTAACAACGTCTTACATAGACGCCTAAATCGCGCTGACATTCTTATTCGTGGTTTGGCACAAGCTGTTAAGAATCTGAAAGAACCTGTTTTGAAGATTGCTGCTTTTTATGACGTTACCCTCCAGCATGCTGATATCCAACACTGCTGTTATATTGCTCGTGGTAAAATAGTTTTAGTTAAACTGAATTCTATTTACCTTAGGGATGCAATAATGTCTAATTATTTTAAATATAACTCGAGGAATAAACATCTGTATTTGAAGGATGTCTTGACCGACACAAATGGTAGAGTAATTGATATTGAAGAACGTATTACGCTTAGTGACCACCTTACTCTGGAAGCAAGAAGACTTGTGAACTTATGCAAAGATTTAAAAAGGAATAAGAAGATTCTGAAATTTTCGCATATCAATACTGATGTACCTAAGGTTAGAATTACATTTTGTGATAATTCTGTCAAGGTTTGTGATCTTAAGCAATGTACTGATTTGTTGCATACTGTGGACGGTGAAACTGGAGTTTAGTACGAGTATATTTTATTTTTTTCATTGAACTACCTTTCTGTATACTATTGGAATATTTTTATAATCTTATTTTTCTGATTTATGTATGTCATCTAGTTTATTATTTCATAATTTTTTTAATCTAATTAAAATAATTAGTGCTGCCCCAGAAGTAATGAACTTATATAACATGGGATTTGTTTATTTTTACCAATGGTTTTTTAGATATTTTTATTGAATTCTTTCTCATTACGATATTTGGTCGTCATGAACAAAACTTTGATTGTACTTCCTAGTAGCACTAGTTGTTTTGGTTCTGTTTAGTAGTAAATTTTTTTACTTTATTTTTATTTTTAGATTTACAGCGTTTTAAACTTAAATTTATATTTTTTTATATTTATCTAATTAGATCTCTAATAAATTTTGCTGATATAATTTGTTTGGTAAATGACTGTAAATTTTAACTTAGGCCCAGCTGTGCATGACAATTCCTTTTTACGCACAACTTTGGGTAACTCAACAAATGATGTAAGAATTGGTCACTTTAACGTTCGCAGTTTTGCAACTGGCACTTCATCTAAACTTGACGAGCTAAGGCATATTCTAAGAGATTGTTTGTTGGATTTTGTTGGCATTAGTGAAACTTGGTTAAAGTGTGATATTTCATCTAATGTGGTGTCCATTCCTGGTTATACTTTTTATAGGAATGATAGGCCTGATCGTAGAGGGGGTGGTGTGGGACTGTTCGTTTCGAGTAAGATTAAAGTTAGAGTAGTATATGCATCGGAGGACTTTGGTAAGTTTGAATCTATATTTGTTGAGACTAACACTTTTGGATCTAAACTTTTGATTGGGGTGGTATACTTTCCGAACAGGGACCCTGTAAATTTCGATATTATGGAAGAACGTTTAAGTCAACTTTTAGTTAAATATTCAAACATCATTATCATGGGGGACTTTAACTCTAATCTGTTTGATTTAAATACTTCCTTTTTAGTTAACTCAGCGTGTCAGCGAATGGGTCTTTGTTATGTGCATAATAACTTGCCAACTCATTTTGATGTTGGAAACTCTTCTACCTCGCTTCTTGATTATTTTTTTGTCAGTCCGTCCATATCAGTTGTGATGTCCAATCAAATGCAGTGTCCGTCTATATCTGATCATTCCTTCGTTTTTATTAAAGTCATGATGGCCTTAAATAGGATAGATCAATATGTTGAATTCAAGGATTATAAAAATGTGGACGTCGGTATATTGGAGTGCGAAGTCAATCAATATGACTTTACTGAGTTTTACAATAATTCTGATGTTAATGTCCAATTGGCTTCTTTAATGGCTTGTATAAATGCTTTACATTCGCTTGTCCCAGTTAAGAGATTTGTAGCTCGTGCAGTTGGTGATGACTGGTTTAATGCGCCTGAAATAAAATTTTATCTTTCTCTTAGAGATTTGGCTTACAAAGCATTTATTACAACTCCATCTGTTCGCAATCGAAGCATTTATTGTAAAATTAGAAATAGATGTAAGAGAGTTATTCGTAATGTTAAGATAAAGTATTTTTCAGCCAAGTTTAAGAATTTGAATACTAAGGATATGTGGAATGTGATCAGATCAAATGGTTGTATTGAATTTGAACAGAATGTAGAGAAGTTTAATCCGGATAAACTTAACAACCACTTCTTGTTGCACCGAACTAATGATGTGGCTAACCCTTTTAATGGTAACCTAAATTTTAATGATTTTGGTTTTTCATTTCGAAATATTGACTATAATGAATTATGTACGGCTTTGTGTAGTGTGAAATCAAATGCATGTGGTCATGATGCATTGCCTCTAAAGTTTGTTAAGCTTATCTTTCCGTTAATTCATAATCAATTACTTTATCTTGTTAACAATATTTTAACTTTTTCTGTGTTTCCGAATGAATGGAAGAAAGCTATAGTAGTACCGTTGGGTAAAACAAGATCTGTGTCCTGTATGAATGATTTGAGACCTATATCAATTCTTCCTATTTTGTCAAAGATTGTTGAGCATGTTGTTAAGAAGCAAATGATGGAATATTTGGACAATAACCAGTTAATCCATTCACATCAATGTGGTTTTCGCAAAGGGTATAATACATCTTCCCACTTATTGGGTCTTACGGATTGCATTAGACGGACTGTCAATAGTGGTGATGTAGGAGTTTTGTTATCATTGGATTTGTCCAAAGCTTTTGATTGTGTAAGTCCGTTTATTTTGATTACAAAGCTTTGCAATTATTTTGGGTTTTCGCGTATGGCATGCATTTTAATTTACTCTTATTTAACTGGAAGGAGCCAGTGTGTTAGAGTGAATAATGTTTTATCTGATTGGATGATGGTTACTAGTGGGGTACCACAAGGTTCTGTCCTTGGGCCTTTATTGTTTATTTTGTATATGAATGACATTTTTTCTGTATTTCATGGTTTTTCTTGTGATGCATTCATTTTTGCTGACGATATTCAGTTATTTTTTTCAGGTGAACCTCAATTTATTGATGTTTTGGAACAAGTTGTAAACTTTGTGTTGTCACGCATCGTCAGTTGGATGTCTGATTCTAATCTTTGCATTAACCCTTCAAAGTCTAAGGCGATGATCTTTGGTTTACCTAGGTCTCTACCTATGATATCAATTCAAATTCAAGGTGTTGCTGTTGTTTTCGTTGAACATATCAAATGTCTTGGTGTCATAATTGATCATAAGCTTAATTTTGGTAATCACATTAATTATCTTAGCTCTAAAATTAATTTTACTTTGAGGCGGTTGTATTCGCTAAACCTTTATTTACCTCTTTTTGTTAGGAAGCGTATTGCACATGCCTTGCTTATGTCGAATATTTTATACTGTTCTGAGGTATTTACGGGATCGTCTGCGTATATAATGAATAAATTCAGACTTATTTTTAACAAAATAGTTCGATTTGTTTATCGTATTAAGGTTCGTACACCTATTACCTCTTATGTTGTTGATTTTTTGGGATGTAGTTTAAATAGTTTTATGCATATACGATTGTTGTTGCTTTTCTATAAAGTTATCAAAAGAAATAGTCCAGGTTACTTGCGCGATCGCTTTTTGTTTTCTAGTTCCGTAAGGAATCCACAGATATTGTATCCTCATATTAGAGTCTCTCTTTTTGAGTTGTCGTTTCAAGTAAGAGTGGCGAGAGTTTGGAATGTGTTGCCTCGTGATTTCAGATCATTTGTTTATTCCTTTTATGTTTTTAGGAAAAAGCTTTTAGAATATGCTCGTCTTAATAACGTTTAAAATTAATATGTAACTAAACGATAATTTGACTTAATTTCACTTACATTTTGTTAAAATATTTTAATATCTATAATTTTTATTTTTCTTATAATATATTTACGAATAATATCAGCATTTTTTATAGCATATAAATTATCTCTTAATTGTTATCCATTCTGTGCATTGTTAGTCTACTAACCAAATATGGCCTTTCTGGGCTCGGTTAGTTATATGAATTTCAAATAAATAAAATAAAATAATTTTTTATACTTAAATATTTTCATTATTACTGCAATAAGCAATCGATTTCGTTATCAGCAAGTATTTATGTATTTGAAAGTAAATGTACATATTATACTTAAACAATATATGAAAATGGTTATAAGAAAAGAAGGATTGAATTATTTCATGAAAAGAGTAACAATTAAAAAAATGTGAACAATATTTTCAAAAATAATAAGAGTCTAATTTCGAATTAAAATCATAAAGTAAAACAAATTTTATCAACAAAAACTTTAAATAAAACAATTTGATTTTAAAAATTTTTCTTCATTAGAAAGGAAATGCTTACAGATTAGTCCCATTTTAAAAAAAGTTCAGAATTTTGAAAATTAAAGGGTGTCCCCATACAACAAAAGTGTTTTTACGTGTAATATGAACCGTAAAAGGCACCCTTTTAAAATTTAAAAAAACTGCACATCACTATAGCTGCCAATAACGGAAATTTATAAAAAAAATTAACTTAAAAATATGTGACGTCAATTTAAATATATGAACCATCGTAGACAATTATTTTTATAATCAGAAATTAAATAAATTAGAAGTTAAAGGGTGTCCCAATAGTTGATGTAATTTGATGTATATTGCAAAACTTTTGAACCGTAACAGAGAGACGGTTGAAATTTAGAAAGAATCTGTATATCTAAGTCCTTTCTAACATCAAGTATATAATTTAAATTTGGAAACTAGGTGTCACCATAATTGATATGTCCCCATAATTGATATAATTTTACCTATCTAGCCCTATCTTTTGAACCGTTATAGACAAACACTTGAAAATTAGACAGAATCTCCACTACTATGTCCCGTATATTAACATTTATAAATATTTAAAATTATAAATGGTGTCTCAATAGTTGATGTAAATTGATGCATATGGCCAAACTTTTGAACCGTTTTAGACAGACATTTGAAATTTACAAAGAATTTGTCCTTTAAAATAAGTGTTTAATTTAAAATTGTACATTAAAGGGTGTCCTCTAGGTGATATTGTTTAACCTATATGGCCATATCTTTGGAACCTTTACTTTTTATTGCTGTGTCAGTAATAATAAGTGTAAAAAAATAAAGAGTGTCCTCATATCTGACATAATTTATCGTATATGGCTTTATCTGCTGAACCGTTATGGATAGACATTTGAATGTGCAGAACGTATATTACTATGTCCGTTAGAGCAACAAGTATAAGGCCCATTATTATAACTTGCCTTTAAAGTACGTTTTAGTTAAATTTCACTTCTACTTAAGTGAGCGATAAAGTGAACAATAACTATTTTTCGTTATTACAACTTCCTTGTAAAATAAAATTAACCTTTTTGAAAATATGGCAGTACAATAATAAACACCGACTACTTTTGACAAAATAAATTGGTTCTTAAAAACACAGTGGCAACGCCATACCTTCCTTTTGTTTGTTTACTTTTAACAAACCACAAATTAGTTATCTGTGCAACAAAAAACCGAAAAGATTTTATATACAACAAAGGAGATCTGTTTTCCATTTTTATTTTTCAAATGCAAAATTAAATGAAAATAAATTTATTTTACTTCATATATTAGAAAATACGGCAACTTTATAGATGACGAAACATGGCAACTTCAAACTCTTATATCTAATGTTAAAAGTTAAAGGCAAGATGTTCTTCCCTTTAGTTTATCAGTCATTTCTAGCTTAATGTATACTTATAATAATGAAAAACTACTTATCACCCTGATAGAATCCTAACTTTAGCTAATGGCAAGTTATAATAATGGGCCTAAAAGTATTTGATTTGAGTACTATTTCTTACAGATTACTTCCTTTTAAATTTTTATTTTAGAATTGATACACATCCATATGTATGTACATACATATATTTGTTCTGTAGTTGTTTTTTTTTCAAGAATTATTTTATAAAATTATATGATGTATTTCTATTTTAACTTTGGTAGGTATTAACTCAATACCATTTTGTTGATAAAAATGTACTCAATAAACACACTATCACAAAAATGGTCTCAGGAGTCGTAAAGTAGCTTTGGATTGGGGAACACGTGCTCGTTTTTTTTTCATAATTTATTTATTGTATCTTCAATATTTTTGAACTAACAATAATTACACGTGCTCGTTTTTTTTTCATAATTTATTTATTGTATCTTCAATATTTTTGAACTAACAATAATTACTCGTATCTTAAGTCTAAAATAAAATATACTTTTTAAGTCCAGCCAGTGCTAGACAAAAATAATGTTTGTTTCACGGATTTTGAAATCATTTGCGGGTCATCCCTCTAATATACGGCCAAGGAAAGCAGTATCTCTTCTTTTTAGTCGAATGTAACCAGGTTCATTCAGTATGTTACGCGCCAAAGGGTTTGGATGAGATTCAAGCCTCTTTAGATATGTGACTGCATGTTTCGCTATTTCTGCTTTAACTGATAGCATGTTTAGGTCTTTGTGGATGTTCGAATTTTTTATATACCAGGGAGCCGATGTAATAATACGTAAAATCTTATTTTGGCGCCTTTGAATTTTTTCTACATTGCTAGCTGAGGCAGTGCCCCATAACTGAATCCCATAACACCAAATTGGTTTGAGGACCGACTTGTACAGTAGAAGTTTACAATCCAAGCCCAGGGTGGAGTTTCTGCCAATAAGCCAATTTAGTTGTACTGCTTTTAGTTTCATTTGTGTTAACTTGAAGTCAATGTGGCTTTTCCAGGTAAGGCGACGGTCAAGATGTATACCCAGGTATTTAACGTCTGAAAGCTGTGGTATCATTTGGTTATTTATGTGAATAGGAGGGCATGAGTCCCTACGCAGTGTGAAAGTTATGTGAGTGCATTTTTGTTCATTCACTTTTAGTCTCCATTTTTCCAAATTGAGTATGTGGTCTTGTAAAAGTTGTGATGCTTCTTGGGCACTTTCATGAATACTTAAAAAAGCTGTGTCATCTGCAAAAGTTGATGTGTGGACTAGGGTGCTAATTGACATATCCGATGTGTACAGTAAATATAAAATTGGTCCCAAAATACTACCTTGGGGAACTCCGGCTTCAATGAGCTGTGGCGAGCTTAAAAAGTCACCTTCTTTTAGTAAAAACTTGCGATTCGTTAAATAATCTTTTAAAAGCTTATACAAGTTTTCGGGCAAGTTCAGCTTTAGCTTAAATATTAGGCCTTCGTGCCAAACCTTATCGAATGCTTGAGAAACGTCGATAAAGAGCGCAGAACAGTATTTTTTTTCTTCAAAGGTCGTTTTAATTACATTTACTAATCTGTGTGTTTGTTGGATCGTACTATGATGTTTTCTGAAGCCGAATTGATGGTTCGGAATGAATCCTTTCGCGCTAAGTATTGGATTCAGCTTAGTTATTAATATTCTCTCAAATAACTTTGACACGTTAGATAAAAGGCTTATAGGTCTGTATGATTCTACTTTTGTGTGGTCTTTTCCTGGTTTAGGAATCATAGTTATCAAAGAGACCTTCCACTCTGTGGGAAAGTACTCAAGACGTAAGATGGCATTAAAAACAAACAGAATAATTCTGCGACCTATACGGGGCAACTCAACTAACATCTTGTTACTTGTTTTATCAACGCCAGGGGCTTTTTTGGTGTTTAAATCTGCTATTGCCCTTTCGCTAAATTATATCGCTAAATTCAAATCTTAGGGATACTACGGCACTAGTCTCTACTGATGGCAACTCAACTATATCAGTACATACATTTGGGGTGAAAACCTTCTTCAAATGTCCAACAAACAAATTGCCTTTTTCGGTATCATTCCTTGCCCAGTCTCCACAAGAAGTTCGAAAGGGAGGCTTACGTACGACCGGTCTTTTAAGGTTCCTACATGCACGCCATAATGAATAATCTGATTGTGCAGTTGCGTCGAGGTCTTCCAAGTAATTTTTCAGAGATGCTACTATTCGAGATTCTAGCAGCTGTCTTAGCCGTTTCGTGCAATCTTTAAGTCTAGATTTGAGTTGAGGAGAACTGTGTGCTTGCCACTCTCTTCTAATTTTTCTTTTTTCAGCCAAGAGCCGCTCGACATCTACTAAATAAATTTGATTGTATCTAGCTGGTTGTCTGGATTCTGTCGCATGTTGGGCAGCTGATTTAAGGTTTTGATCAAAATAAATTAGACTCTGGTCCACATCTTCTGGTGTTCTTAGCGGTATGTTTTCCGAACAATGAGTACTGAGATACTTTCTATATTTCAACCAATTAATGCTTGTGCAAGTTGTTGGCGACACGATATTTTGCTGATTCCATATATAGACAAAAGTGGGTGAATGATCTGAGGATAATTCGAGTGACGCTTCAACCTTAATCATTTCTCTCGAAATACCTTTAGTCACGCCAAAATCAATAACATCAGGTATTTTTTGTCGACGTGCTCGTGTCATTTTTATTATCGTTTAAGGTCAATCAGGCCGTCCTTGTTGCTCGGTCTTCAAGTGGTTTGCGTCTCCCTCTCGCGCTGGCTGACTGGCGTTCACGGTTAGCTGTACCGTGGTACAGTTAATTGGTGTTTGCATTAATCAGCCACGTGCAATCGCTTAGGTTATCGTGTATAACCTAAATTGTTTGCATAAATTGAAAATCGAAATCAAGAAACAACATGAAAAATTAACATATGAAAGGTAAAAAAGAAGGACTTGCAACAAACAAATTGAACAAATAAATAATAATTCTTGCAAAAAAAAAAAACCTACTACAAAACAAATATATGTGTATCAATTCTAAACTAAAAATTTAAAAGGAAGTAATCTGTAAGAAATAGTTCTCAAATCAAATACTTTTATACTTGTAGCTCTAACGGACTTAGTAATTTACGTTCTGTACATTCAAATGTCTATCCATAACGGTTCAGCTGATAAGCCATATACGACAAATTACGTCAGATATGAGGAAAACCTTTATTTGTTTACACTTATTATTACTGACACAGTAACGGTTCCAAGGATATGGCCATATAGGTTAAACAATATAACCTAGGGGACACCCTTTAATGTACAATTTTAAATTAAACACTAATTTTAAAGGAGAGATTCTTTTTAAATTTCAAATGTCTGTCTAAAACGGTTCAAAAGTTTGGCCATATGCATCAATTTACATCAATTATTGAGACACCCTTTAAAATTTTAAATATTGATAAATGTTATTATACGGGACATAGTAGTGGAGATTCTGTCTAATTTTCAAGTGTTTGTCTATATCGATTCAAGAGATAGGGCTAGATAAGTAAAATTATATCAATTATGGGGACACCCTTTAGTTTCCAAATTTAAATTATATACTTGATGTTATAAAGGACTTAGATATACAGGTTCTTTGTAAATTTCAACCGTCTCTCTGTTACGGTTCAAAAGTTTTGCAATATACATGAAATTACATCAACTATTGGGACACCCTTTAACTTCTAATTATAAATATTTATTTTCTGATTATAAATATTGGACATTCTGTCCAATTTTCAAGTGATTGTCTACAATGGTTCATATATTTAAATTGACGTCACATATGGGGACACCCTTTAATTTTTAAGTTTATTTTTTTATTAATTTCTGTTATTGGCAACTATAGTAATAAGCAGTTTTTTAAAATTTTAAAAGGGTGCCCTATACGGTTCATAATACACGCAAAAAACACGTATGTTGTATGGGGACACCCTTTAATTTTAAAAATTCTGAACTTCTTTTAAAATGGGACCAATCTGTAAGCATTTCCATTCTAATAAAGAAAAAATTTTTAAAATCGGTTAAGAAATGACTGAGTTATGCGGGCACAAACATAAAAAAAAAAGCAACATTCAGACGAATTGATAACCTCCTTCTTTTTTTGAAGTCGGTTAAAAACTACATGGGTATGACTAGAAAAATTCTACAACAGGAAAAACTAAAATAAACAAAACATTGTTTGCAAATAAGAACCTAGTGTTAACGACAGCTTTTTACCATTTGTCACCAATATTGTTGCTCTGTATGAGCAAAAATCTGGAAGAAGAAGAAAATGATGTGGGTTTCGAGATGAAAGATCAATCAGAATGTGTTGCAATTTTCACAGTAGATAGATATTGATGTTGTTAGTTGATTTCTTGCAAAAAGTAATATTTTAAAAATTTTGACTCAATACCCTCTTTTTTATCAAGTGCGATTTGATGTGTTCAAGTCTAATTACAGACGAAGTAAGGAAAATAGGTAAATTCGGAACAAATTGCTTTTATAGAAATTTTAAATATTTCAAATGTGCTAGGAAAGAAATCTCTAAAATATTGCCTAAATAAAGTGTATTTTTTTAATCCGATAGAACTTACAAAAGGGTTAACTATCAAACGAAATATTATACTAAGCTCAGTTTCTGACATTTATGATCAGTATACTCTAGCAAATCATCACGAATAGAACAAAGCTACCAAATTATCTAGAATTACTTTAAAACACAGTCATCAGTTCGCACAACTTTGTTTGTAAATAAATAAACAAAATTGTTACATCCAGAAAAATTAACCGTTTTGTGCAATTTTCTTAAAAATTAAGCCGGGGCTCTCGCGTTATCGTTATCAATATTTTTTGGTTTGAACATTGGTCCGGGAGAGATATGGATGAAGGTACGTGACATAGACGACCGCAACCAATGACTTATTGAAACCAAAATTTGGCGATTAGTTGTTTTCGAGAAATGGACCAACGATTGGCCGCCTCTTATGCTAACAAAGCAGCAACTGCTGATGCCTTGCAGGCCAACATTGTTTGTGTTATTCATGACATACTTATGACTAGCAACGCTTGCCAAAGTAAAGGATGAATTTCGAATCGAATCAACAGTTCGGAATGAGAAATAAATCAGTCATGTGCGAGTTAGTCTCACACACGTAGGGTTCCGTACTATGTTTAGTACGCCTTTCAAAATTCAAGTTGTTAATTTTTTCATGTCTTATGGGGCACCATTTATTTTTAAAATCAAAGTCATATTCGCGAAAATTGCATCGTTATTGGAACACCCTTTAAATTTTATGAATTGTTGTTATATCGGCCATGGTAATACACTTTCTAAAAAAATATCAGCCCTACCTGTCACTAATGGATCACCCTTTAGTAATTAGTAATTGGTACAGCGGCCGAAGTACAACGTCTACTGTAAACAATTCAAGAGTCTACCTATTACGGTTCAAAAAATAAGGCTATTTAAGTAAAAATCATGTGTCTGTCGCAACACCCTTTAATTTTGTTATAACGGCCATGGAAATTCGTTTTCTATGAATATATCAAGAGTTTACCTATTACGATTAAAAAAATAAGTCACTATACGTGACAAACATGTCATTGTCGGAACACCCTTTAGTTTTTAGTAATTGTCATATCGTCCGTGGCAACATATCTACTGTACAAAATTTTAAGAGTCTACCTATTACGGTTCAAGAAATAAGGCGTTATACATCAGAATCACGTCACTGTCGGAACACCCTTTAATTTTTATTATTTGTTAAAGTTTCCATAGCAATAAACCTCCTGTAAAAACTTCAAGAGTATACTTATTATCGTTCATAACTTAGGCCATATATACGCAAAGCACATCACTATCGGAACACCCTTTAACTTTAAGGTTTAATTTCATATACTTGTTTAGAAAGCGAACATAGTGTTAATTATTGTCTGCAAATTTTAAGTGGTTGCCTCCTATAGCTCAAGAAATAAAGACATAAAGGCAAATAAAACCTCACTTTCGGAACACCCAATAAGTTTTAAAATTTATTGCTATAGTGGCCACAGTTATACACCTTCTGTGAAAATTTCAAGAGTCTACTTATTATGGTTCAAAACTTAGGCCTTATACATGAAAATCACACCACTATCGGAACACTTTTTAATGTTTAGGTTTATTTTGTTAGACTTGTTTATAAAGCGAACTAAGTTCAAGAAATAAATATGTATATATTCGTAAATAACACCTCTCTATCGGAACACCCTATAAGTTTTGGTATTTGTTGCTATAGCGGCAACAGCTACACATCATCTGTGAAAATTTCAAGAGTCTACCTATTACGGTTCCAAAGATAAAAGGCGCCGACAGACGGACAGACATTGTAGCGAAAACAATAGGGTTTCGCTTTTACCCTATGGGTACGGAACCCTAAAAACACAGAACAATCGAGGTTAGTAAATATAAATATAAAAAAATGCATTTGTGCATTTTCATAGGCGTTTCCTAAGAATTTGGCTAAATTGGCATGCAGAAAGCTATTTACATTAGTGACTGAAAGTTCATAATGAAAGGGAACTTTAAAAACAGTTTTTTTACCATTCATAACGGTAAACCTGTAGCATCACGAAATTGGAACAGCTAAAGGATTGCCTATAGCAACCTATTTAGAATCCATCTTTCAGACGTATATTGTCCAAAAATATTAACGAAATTGATCGAATCTAGCACCGAGACCCTGCCTGGACTTACTTAAGAAAAAGGACTTTCCTCGCTGTAGTGGGATGACAGAACATTTTTCAGGAAGTGGTAATTACACCATATTGTTAGAGATCAGGGGGGTTACTGCGTAATTCGATTCGAAAGCTAAAATTTTTCGAAAGCAATTTCCGAATCGAAAGCGTAACTCGTTCGAAACGATGACAGAGTTGTATCGTTAAACAAATGGGAAATTATGTTGAAAAGTTGGTAGCACTGCAACTTAATTGTCAAATTTGGTGAAAATAACCCAAAACAAAAAGCAGTTAAAAAAGAAAGTTTAAATATTATACTTTTCTAATTATTTTTTATTGTAATAATGGATTTTGTTTTGTTGTGGATTAAAATTCATTAATTAATTAAATTTAATTCCAGGAAGTGTTCAAAGCAAAATAGTAAGGGTCCCATCAAATATCATTATTCTTAATGATAAAAGGCAAGAGACCATAAATATTTTCTAAATTATATTAACAAAATGTATCATTTAGTTTTATAAAAAACTTCTCTTAGTAAGGATTTAATTACGTATGTACATATATACTTAATAGCATAGAAAGTGAATCAAAAAGGTCACAAAGATCCGCTGCTATTCACCTACGTTAAATGAGGCAGTCACTCTACAACTACTGCCTCATATTAATTGATTTATTCCTAGGATCTGGAACATTAGGATGACCTTTTGCTAACTCTGAATGCTTAGACATGAATTGAACCATTTCTTCATACTGTTTTTTATTTTTATAAGATTTTTTCTCAATATTCCTTTAAATAACAATTATTTAGGCTTAAGTTCTTTATTATAAAGAAATAATAGATACCAACATAATGTAATACATAATAAAGAACTTAACCCTGAATAATTATTAATTCATTAATAAAAAATAGTTCAAATAAAATTAAATTTAAATTAAACATTAAAATAATTGTATTAAAACCAACATTATTAAGTATAATTTATGTATTATACACTTTTATTTATTTTGAAACGTTAAAATACTAGCATTTTTACTTTTCTTTCAATTTGTCACTAGCAACATAGCTTTCGAACAATTTCCTAATGCTTTTTGCGTAACTGATCTTTGTTTTCGTACTACAGAGTTGACCTTTCGAAAGGGATTTTTGTTTTTCGTAAAGCAGAGTTGTTCTTTAGATAGGGATTTTTATTTTTCGTTAGAGCAAAAAATCTTCCGCACTTTCGTAACAATTTATACGAAAATCGTAATACACAGTACGAATAGTTCGAACTCATACATTTTTTTCTTTCGAATCGAATTACGCAGTAACCCCCCAGGAAAGTATACAGTTTAAATCGATTGGCTTCTTCTTGTATTTTTTTAAATTGCCAGACTTTCGGCACAAAAATGCTAACCAAGATAAAAGTGAAATAGGTATTAAAATTTTTACAAGCTTCAACAATACCCGTACAATGGAATATAGGCGTTTTTTTGCAACAGCCGCACTATTAAGATATAATATAAACCCAGGTCCTGCTAATTGCTTGGAGCCTTTCCCACCTTACCCCTCACCATAACTGCTTAGCGTCAAAGTCAAACAATGGAGAATAATTAATACACGAGTATGAATGCATGTACATACATATGTATGTAAATTTAAAAAAGTTGTATTTAACTTCGAAGTTACTAATGGGTGATTTTTTTGAGGTTAGGATTTTCATGCATTAGTATTTGACAGATCACGTGAGATTTCAGACATGGTGCCAAAGAGAAAGATGCTCAGTATGCTTTGACATTTCATCATGAATAGACTTACTAACGAGCAACGCTTGCAAATCATTGAATTTTATTACCAAAATCAGTGTTCGGTTCGAAATGTTCAAATGTGACAAATTTTGTTCAGCGATGAGGCTCATTTCTGGTTGAATGGCTACGTAAATAAGCAAAATTGCCGCATTTGGAGTGAAGAGCAACCAGAAGCCGTTCAAGAACTGCCCATGCATCCCGAAAAATGCACTGTTTGGTGTGGTTTGTACGCTGGTGGAATCATTGGACCGTATTTTTTCAAAGATGCTGTTGGACGCAACGTTACGGTGAATGGCGATCGCTATCGTTCGATGCTAACAAACTTTTTGTTGCCAAAAATGGAACAACTGAACTTGGTTGACATGTGGTTTCAACAAGATGGCGCTACATGCCACACAGCTCGCGATTCTATGGCCATTTTGAGGGAAAACTTCGGAGAACAATTCATCTCAAGAAATGGACCGGTAAGTTGGCCACCAAGATCATGCGATTTGACGCCTTTAGACTATTTTTTGTGGGGCTACGTCAAGTCTAAAGTCTACAGAAATAAGCCAGCAACTATTCCAGCTTTGGAAGACAACATTTCCGAAGAAATTCGGGCTATTCCGGCCGAAATGCTCGAAAAAGTTGCCCAAAATTGGACTTTCCGAATGGACCACCTAAGACGCAGCCGTGGTCAACATTTAAATGAAATTATCTTCAAAAAGTAAATGTCATGGACCAATCTAACGTTTCAAATAAAGAACCGATGAGATTTTGCAAATTTTATGCGTTTTTTTAAAAAAAAAAGTTCTCAAGCTCTTAAAAAATCACTCGTTACATAGCAGTTCTTTCGTCAACTTATAAAAAATGAATTGAATAAATATAAAATTGATGTAATAATGATATTAGTCTTAGAGTAATTCTTAAGTTTAAAATTTGAAAATAAATTTTATTTTGTTTCCATTTTATCTGAAGATTCTCCATTATCTTGTTTTCTTGATTCGTCCGGTTCTTTTACACTCAAATGGGCAGGACCCGTCTGTTGTATTTGAATAATGCGTTCATTAGACTTTTTAGAGTTGTTAGGTGGTGGTGGAGCTTTAACTGTCAGAACACCATCTGATGATATGGTAGATACAACGTCGTTGGGGTCATAGCCTTTTGGCAGTGAATATTTACGAATGAAGTGTCTTTCTATGAAACCATGTTCATCTTCACGTTCCTGATGTTTGCCTTCAACAATAACGTTGTGATCTACGGTCTTTACAATCAATTCATTAGGTTTAAATTGTGAAACATCCATACAAACTTGAAAACCATCTTTGCCAACATGTTGAATAAGCTCACATTTAGGAAAGTCACGTCCTGGACGTTGATATTTAGCCAATGCATATGGTTTCCAACGACGACGTGGAGGACCACGAAATACTGAACGCTGACAAGGACGGAAGATGTCTACTGGATGTATGCCCAAACCAAAAGGGTCTTCCAACAAATGTTCCACGTCATTGAAGACTTCAAATTCACTCAACAATGGTACCAAAGACATTTTGTTGTAGTAATTTCCTTCTTAGCTCTTTCAATGTTTTGTTTAATGTTTAATTATATTTATCAATTTATAGTCTGTTTAAAAACAGTGGACTTTAACTTTTCTCGGCGTTCTAAACAACTGGTTTTCTTCTTGCGTTTCAATAAAAACTGATGAGAACCAGACAATTTTTGCGTTTTTATACTCTTTCAATTTTGGAAAATGTGTAAAGAGAATATTCGAGAATCTTTATTTCAAATGAGAATTTGCCAGAAAAAACAAAATAAAAATCTCTCTTTTAAAAGTAAAAGAGTAATTTTTACTTTAAATTATAAGGGAGGTTTTCTCTCTAAACTTCTTCCCAGGCAAGGCATATTTAACCAGGTGACTGCACAAGGCGGAGCTAATATTAAAGAGAAATTTTTTCAATTTTTTTTATATGGAGTTTGACATTAATCAGTTTTTTCAAGAGATTTAATATGCCTTGTTTAATATGCCTTGTTCCCAGGGATGATAAATTCAAACAATTGTACATTTTCGGTACAATTATTATGACAAAAGTACAGCAGTACTTTACAACATATTTAGTGCAATTTAGAAAAATATACATCAACTTTTCAACTTGACTAACTTTATTTATGAATGATTAAAAATGGGTACTTAGCGTTAAAGATTTTGAGTCATTTTTTAAAACCAAAAATGTTAAATTTTGCATAAAAATGTTTTGTTATACAATGTTCTGAATATTTTCGAAATAGGAGGAAAAAAAGCACAGTTGTCACACGAGAAAACAATGGCTATTTTCTAGCTGGATTTTTATCTTTTTGTCGGCCACAGTCAAGGCATATTAAACAAGGTGATAGCATAAGGGAGAGGAAATTTGAGCAAAAAATTTTTTGAATTTTTTTATATGGATTTTGACAGTAAAATAGATATTATTCTCTCTTAAAAAACCTGATTAATGTCAAACTCCATATAAAAAAAAAATTTAAAAATTTCTCTTTAATATTAGCTCCGCCTTGTGCAGTCACCTGGTTAAATATGCCTTGGTCACAGTGTTAAATACACATTTTTATTTTATAATTTGTTTAGAATTATGTTCTCTTAATAACATGCAGATCTCGATTATTCTAGTACGTTCAAGGTATATTTATCTTACTAGGTAGTGTCGTCCGCCCAGCTGATTTAGTAGTTCGACATGTCAAAAGTTGTAAGTGTTCAGAAATTTTATAGTGTAGAAGTGAGAGAGCAATAAAACACATACACGCCTTCTCAATTTTCTTATATGTTTTTTGACATTTCGAACTACAAAGCAACAACAAAATGCCATGTTGTTTTTGTATTGTTGTATTTGTTGTAGGGATGCCACTACCTAGTAAAATAAATATACCTTGAGTACATTCTTAAAACGCCCAAAAATTATAAATAGCATTTTCTCTTAATTAATCTCAATCAAAAAGAGAACAGATTCCAAAAAAAAACATAAAAATTTTAAAAGAATGCTCTAGAATAAGAGAACGTTTTATAACGGGTAATACCAAGGCAAGGCGAATTCATACCAGGTGTAGTCAGTAGAGCAACAACTACAACAAAACAACAACTTTGACATTAGATTAGCTGATATCAAACAATGTATTTTTGACAAGACATTAGCAAAAAAACGAGAGCAAAAAACAATCAGCTGGGCTATCAACACTACCTGGTATGAATTCGCCTTGTACCAAGGCATATTTAACCAGGTGACAGCACAAGGCGGAGCTATTATTAAAGAGAAAATTTTTCAATTTTTTTATAAGGAGCAAGGCATATTTATTTTTGTTAATTATACCTTGATATGGAGTTTGACATTAATCATGTATTTTAAGAGGGAATCATATAGATATTACTGTCAAAATTCATATAAAAAAAAAATCAAAAAATATTTTTGCTGATATTTCCTCTCCCTTACGCTATCACCTTGTTAAATATGCCATGAAAAATAATGTATAATATTCGCGTCTAGTATCCATTACTCTTAACACGGAGAATGTCCTAGGAAAGTAATGCATTTGTACAATGTGTCCTTAGTGTTTTAGAATTCATTATTTCTAGAGCATAAAATAATGTACTATACATTTACATATATCATTTATATACACATTGTTTATTTATTTCACTTATTATTAAAACTAAAAGAAAAAAAAAAACATTTTAAATTATTAAAAACCTAAGTAATTTCAATATTAAAATTAAGAAAAAATATTCCATTTCCAAATAGTATAATAAACTTACATATATTTATGTACGTATATAATTTTACTTGCTGCATTTTCATCTTTTTTAGTACCCGTTCAAATGTAAACTGCGTTTTAAATAAAAAAGTGCAAATGAAGAGGCCAATTTCAGACGATATGAAACATCGAATCTTTCATGTACATATTTAAATATTGGAATCATTATTTTAACAAATGATAGTGAAAACACGAACAATTGTCAGACAAGGACACAGTATATTCCTTCTTCTGAAAATTCGGAAATTTACGTGGTAATCAATATGCACTTTTTGTGTCGGTTGAAATTATCTTCTTGATTCCAGAGTAATATCTTTCTAAAGTAATATATTACATATTTAATTATACATATATGAAATAAATGTATTTTTTCCGCTGGGATATTAATATAGCAAGGCATATTAAACAAGATGATTGCGTAAGGGAGAGGAAATATTTTTAATTTTTTTTATACTGATTTTGACAGTAAAATAGATATTATTCTCTCTGAAAAAAACTGATTAATGTCAAACTCCATATAAAAAAAATTGAAAAAATTTCTCTTTAATATTAGCTCCGCCTTGTGCTGTCACCTGGTTAAATATGCCTTAGTTAATATAGTGTATTTTAAAACCGTGACATATAAAAGGAGTAATAGCAAAGATTTAAATAAAGTAATTTCTCTTAATTTTTCCAAAACTGAAAGAGAACATATTAAAAAAACAAAAAATTATTTTAAAAGAATGTACTCAAGGCGAATATATACAGGTGATTGCAGGGCTACAACAAGTACAACAATAAAAAAACAACAGGCAATTTGTTTTTACAAAATCTATGCCACTTGTCAAAAACATTGGTAGAAAAACAAAAAAAAAAAAAAAATAAGTAAACAAAAATAATAAAAATTTTTCGGGCTGCAATAATTAACATACCAAGGAAGTTACATATTTTAAATCTTCAATTTGCACACACGTATCTCTATTGGCACCATCTTTGAGAAAAATCAAATGCGTTATATCATAGCTTTTTTTCAATTTCAACAAAAAATTTTGGAATTTGGTTGTTATATTTAACAAACAAGCTATTATTTTTTACACTTTAACTTTTGCAAAAAACGTTTGCATGAAACACCGAACTCCGCTTATGAATATTGTTGTAGCACTTTCTTAATTTTTTTACATTATTTCTATTTTTTTAAACATCCACACAATAAACAATTAAAAGAAAAATTTTAAATTTATTTTCAAAATTATTTTTGTTTTTATTGAATTTTTTGACATTTCTAAATTAAACAGATGATGAGAATTTTCGCCCGTGCAATCACCTGTTTAAATTCGCCTTGAATGTACTAGAATAATGGAGATGTGTAATTGCTTAAGAGAGCATTTTTACACACAGTTTCAAGGCATATTTAACCTTGATTTATACCAAGGCATATTAAACAAGGTGATAGCGTAAGGGAGAGGAAATTTCAGCAAAAAAATTTTGAAATTTTTTTGTATGGATTTTGACAGTAATATCTATTTTATTCTCTCTTAAAATACATGATTCATGTCAAACTCCATATAAAAAAAATTTAAAAAATTTCTCTTTAATATTAGCTCCGCCTTTTGCTGTCACCTGGTTAAATATGCCTTGATTTATACCTCTTCATAATTGCGGCACACATTTGCAAATACACAAAATTGAAACTGTGTGTAAAATTGCTCTCTTAAGCACATACACATCTCCATTATTCTAGTACATTCTCAAGGCATATTAAACAAGGTGATAGCGTAAGGGAGAGGAAATTTGAGCAAAAAATTTTTAGAATTTTTTTTATATGGATTTTGACAGTAAAATCTATTTCATTCTCTCTTAAAATAAATGATTAATGTCAAACTCCATATAAAAAAAATTGAAAAAATTTCTCTTTAATATTAGCTCCGCCTTGTGCTGTCACCTGGTTAAATATGCCTTGTACATTCTTTTAAAATAATTGTTTGTTTTTTGAATATGTTCTCTTTTATGTTTTGGTTAAATTAAGAGAAATGTGTATCTTTGCTACTCTTTTCATCTGTCACTGTTTTAAAATACACAATATTATGCATTTATTTCATATATGTATGTATGTATGTATAATTAAATATGTAATATATTACTTTAGAAAGGTATTACTCTAAAATCGAGAATATAATTTCAACCGACATAACATGAAAAAGGAATGTACCAAGGCCTTGGAATGTCTGTGTCTTCGTGTGATAATTGTTCGTGTTTTCCATTTACTTTATTAGAAAAAGATTCGATGTTTCACATCGCCTTCATGTGGTCTCTTTATTTGCACTTTTTTTTTATTTAAAACGTAGTTTATGTTTGAACGCGAACAAAAAGGATCAAAAATGCAGCAAGTAAAATTATATACATATGTAAATATAAATTTATTATACTATTTGGAAATAGGAATATTTTTTCTTAATTTTAATATTGAAATTACTTATGTAGGTTTTTAATAATTTAATAATAAGTGAAATAAATAAACAATGTGTATAATAGAAATGTAGAATATAAGAATATATAAATAAGAATTTTAGAAATATAATAGAAATAATAAATTCTAAAATTCTTGGTTATACTCTTATCACCCATCAACACCTATTATCCAATGACAATAAGCCAATTTGTAACATCTGTAATTTACCACAGTCTGTTGAGCATATCCTAGACATATGTCCTAAATATTATCCCCAGAGATCAATATTATCAACGTTCGAAACATCTACACCTACACGTAGCTCTTTACTTGCTGACCCATCTCATCATAATATAAAAACAATATACAATTTTATTAAGAAATGTAAATTATTAAATATGATTTAATTTATCCCTTAAATTTATAAACCAAATCTATATTATACTTAGAGTCCAAGGCATATTTATTTAAATATGCCTTGTTAGAGTCGAATTCCTCAGTTGCTCGTACTCTCTTTCTTTCATTATATGATATCATTCACTGTATTATATATGTATGTAATTCTAATAAAATAAAAAAAAATTAAAAAAATGACAATAAAGAGGCCACATGAAGGTGATGTGAAACATCGAATCTTTTTCTAACAAATTAAATGGAAAACACGAACAATTATCACACGAAGAAATTACCTTCTCGATTCCAGAGTAATACCTTTCTAAAGTAATATATTAAATATTTAATTATACATACTTAAGTATATGAAATAAATGTATTTTATTCCGCTGGGATATTAATATTGTATATTTTAAAACAGTGACAGATAAAAAGAGTAATAGCAAATTTGTAAATAAACAAATTTCTCTTAATTTCGCCAAAACTTAAAAGAGAGCAAACAAACAATTGTTTTAAAAGAATGTACTAGAATAATGGAGATGTGTATGTGCTTAAGAGAGCATTTTTACACACAGTTTCAATTTTGTGTAATTACAAATGTGTGTTATGAATTTATGAAGAGGTATAAATACTGCCTGAAATTACATCAGAGGCATCAGTTGAATACGAGAAAGCAAATAAAACAAACGAAGCGAAGAAGCGTTTATATACGTACATAGTTTCCTGAAGAAGAGAGAAGTTAATAAAATCGCGAAAACAAGTAATATATTCTCGAGTTAAAAAACATTAAATCATAAAATATGGCAAATCTACCACTGTTGTTGAGCTTAGCTGACGACCTTAATCGTCTTTCCTTGTCCAGTTCGCCATTTTACGAGCAACCTTTCTACTATATGCGCCATCCAGCCTGTTTGGCGTTAGCAAATGCTGGAAACCAAACTCAAAAGGTGCGTAACCGTGACACTTCTACCATTGGCAAGGATGGGTTCCAGGTGTGCATGGATGTACAACAGTTCAAACCCAGCGAGTTAAATGTTAAAGTTGTCGATAATTCCGTCATTGTGGAGGGCAAACATGAAGAACGCGAAGATGATCACGGCTATATTTCCAGACACTTTGTACGACGTTATGCCTTACCTAAAGGCTATGACCCAAACAAGGTTGTGTCCACACTCTCCTCAGATGGTGTTCTTACAGTTAATGTTCCTAAGCCACAAATTGAAGACAAATCTAACGAACGACAAATTCAAATCCAGCAAGTAGGTCCAGCACACTTGAATGTGAAAGAAAACCCTAAACCAGAAAAGGAGCAGGAAAGTGCAAAAGGTGATAAAGCTTAATCCAAACTACCAAAAGTCTAATTTTAAGTCCTTTTCCTTTGTAAACGTATATGTATACCTATGTGAGTTAAAATATAAGTTTTATTAAAAGTTGTTTTAAATAAAAAAATATTGGAAAATTCAATTTTCGCGAAAACTTTTTTTAATTAAGCTTGTACCTATAACCCGAACTTGTTTCGACTTAAATCTAGTTTAGTGAAGCTTCTCCAATCAAAAAAAAAGTATACAGAATATACATATATAGTACGTAGGAAATATTTAGTAAGTAAACCTTATCCGAAGTAACTAAAAGTAAGATTCTTTGCTGCGGGTTACTTTTAAAATCGAACAAAATATTGTAAGGACGCTGATGAAGTGGCGTGTACAGCTTAATTAATTAATACGGAATACAAAACACAATGGTTAGAATTTTTCTCTCTCTGTGCTCTAATGTTTTTTAAAGCGGGACATTTGAGACACTGTACCACTGTTGTCAATTTGGAGATTTTGCAGCTAAATTTAGCGTTTTTGCAATGCCAATTGTGCGGAAAATGGTCTCTTAGCGGTTAGCGGGAAATCTAGCGGTTTTTAAATTGGTTTTAAGAGATACAATTTTTGTCAAATATCCAATGCATTTGAACAAAGTAAACTTGATAGGGGGAACAAAGCCATTTTTTGTACAGAGTAACAGTTGAAAATTGTTTTGATTACTTTGTGGTTCTCACATCTTTCATGCGAAAACCACGACTTCTCAGCAATAGCACTGGGTTAAAACTTTATTCACAATAAATTGATTGTTACGGTGACTATGTTGTAGGTGAAATGGTATTTTTTAAAACATTTACAAATTGTATCGAATACCGCAATTAACAGCACAAAAATAATCTTATCTTTTTTTGTACAGCGACAGTTAAAACATATTTGCATGACTTTGTGGTTCTACATTTTTTATGCAAGAACCACGACTTCTCATAAATTGCACGTTTAGTTTTTTAAGTTAAAATAAGATATAAGTGCTAAATAACTAGCTCTGGTTTAAATCTTTATTCACAATAAATCGATTTTTTTAAAGCATTTACAAATTGTATTGACCGTACCGTTCCGTAAGTAACAACACAAAAATAATCTTATTTTTTCAAAAATACATGGGACGCATTACTCCACCAGGATGATATGTAAACAAACCAACAACTTTATCTGGATGTGCTCCGGTAGGCAAGTAAGTGTTCTTGTCTTTTAGTTTGCGGGTTGCATTTGTGTCACTTTAGCAAAAGGTATTGGTTACTACGCCTGTAAAATTAAGTTACATTTTTGAATTTAATAGCAACTGTATTGTAACAAAAAAGCCTGAGGGCAATAGGTTCTGAAAAACTTTGTGAGGATTTTCGACATTCCAAGTTCTGTTTGCTTACATAACCATTTAGAATGGGCTTTATCAATAAACGTTGAAAATAGAACTGTATTAAAAATCGATTGGTTTTATTTATTGAAAGTAAATTTTCTAAAAATTTTACAAGTTGTTGTTTTAGTAAAGTTTAATGGTCAGAAATGAATAAATCGTTCCTATATCTGATAAATTACTTTCAAGTTTGCCTAGAATGCGACAAGCTGTCGATTAACTGAATAATTTCCTTTAATTTTTATTAAATTTCCCTTAGTCATTATACAATCGAATAATATCAATATTTAAATGGCATAACCTACTGAACAGAAGTCGCTTTAAAATTTAAATATACTGGAATTTAAATGTAATTTTTAGATGTTTAGCTATTTTTTTCTTCAATTACCGCTAAACAGAAAATTTTGCGGTTTCTGGCGTTTTTCAATACAAATTTGGTGGGAAATCGTAAGAAAAATTTGGTAACAGTGCACTTTACAGAACCCTACAATAATCAAATTGTATATAACACCAACGTTGCAGTCAAGGCATATTAAACAAGGTGATAGCGTAAGGGAGAGGAAATTTGAGCAAACAATTTTTTGAATTTTTTTTATATGGATTTTGACATTAAAATAGATATTATTCTCTCTTAAAAAACCTGATTAATGTCAAACTCCATATAAAAAAAATTGAAAAAATTTCTCTTTAATATTAGCTCCGCCTTGTGCAATCTGGTTAAATATGCCTTGATTGCAGTATTGGGATTTGTGGTACAATTGTACCAAATTTGGTACAATCGACACATCAGTGGTACACTGGTACACTTAATGCTTTTTTGGTACAATTTCATATAAAATTTATTCAATAAATTTTTTTATTTAATCTAACATTGCTAACTTCATAGTATTCCAACCCTGTCTAAATTGCAATATTCTTGATTTATGTTCAGGATTATTATTATTTATTATGTATAAGTGATAGGTAATTTAGTTATGTTTTTGCATCGCCTTAATCAGTTTCCGGCATATCCGGCTGATATGAGCCCTTGATTTTGAAAGTGGTACAAGTCAAAAATTTTAAAAATCTAATCTAATAAAATAACATAATCTGAAGTAATTCGCAGTATGCCATGAAAATTGAGTTTATTTTTTTGGTTGGTAAACAAAATACAGTTACTGTATATTTTAATAGTGGTATAAGTCAGTCTGTAAAGTTTGGCAAAATTATTATTAGTATTTTTTTCACGTCTTAAGATATCGGCTCAGATATGATCAAGTAATCATATTAATGTAAAAATGCATTATTTACAGTTATATGTAGAAAAAAATTAAAAAATCGAATTATTTATACATCCCTGAGCATTATTATAATTAAATAGAATTATGTAAAAAGAGAAAACCATTTTTGGTAGAACAAATGGCTCAGAAAGATTTAATTTCGACGAAACGAATGGGAGAATCAACGACTAATTGAAAGAGAAAGACCAATGGAGAAGCTGTGTCTTAGCTAAAAATACAATGGACTAGATTTCTAAGAAATGATCCATATCATTTCATTCTTTCTGGTGAGAAATCGTAGTCTTTTTGTTCTTCCAAATAGCTCCAGGCATACTTAATCGGATGAAGATCCGGTGACTTTTGCGAAGTTCCAAGCACTTTATTGTAATTGTAGTGTAGCCAGATCCTAACATTGCACAGTGTAAAGGGCTAGTTCGATTGATCCAAAATTTGACATTGGCATAGCAGAAAAGTATCTGAGTTTAAGTTTTAAAGCTATATGGCCTTAAAATTGAGAACATCACACCATCAAATTTGGGCATTTTTCCATTTTGGTTCGATTTTTCAAAATTCTACATCGTTTTATGATCTATTTAGCATTTATTTGTACATTATTTTTTTTCGTTGAGATAACAACTAGATGATTTTCAATTTAAAACCATCAAAATTATTGCATTTTTTTGTATTTTAGCCTAAAAAAGAGCCATTAACCTTTTTTTAATAAAAGAAATTCTTAAGGCATATACAAAAATTTTATATATATAAAAATTTTATATTTTAAACCAAATTTCGTGTAAAAGAGATGATCCTAGTAAAATATGGAAGTCCTTTAATTTGATATATTTTACATCTAAATTTCGACATAAGCCTATATGTTCTAAAATACCAAAGGGATCGGAAAAAGAAGACTGCTGTAAAAATCTATATAAATTTCCAATTATCTCTGAAAGTATTTCATGAACCCTAATTCATATGTGAGCTTTATGGGCCAAAGCCTAAAAATACCAATTTTGCGATTTTTGGTATTTATTTTAGGAATTGCGGTATTTCATTAACCGTAATCTTAAAAATTTGTATACGATTTGACTTTCGTTGACTAATATACACAGAAAAGAAATTCAAGGAATAAAGGTCAATTACACTGTGCTAGTTCAAAAACGTAACAAGCACCCGGCGGGTAAAGTTAATTTGAGTACGATGAATCCAGTGGTGCTAACCGTTTTTTTTTAGGTTAGCTACCGTTTAAAAAATAATTAAGATTGAAAATTATGGTTCCAAGTACCTAAAAAAAAAACAATTTTTTTAACATTTATTGATTTTAAATCAATATACATATCGTCCCCTCAATATAACAATAGCGTATAATTTTTTTGGGGTTTTGAGAAAATCGAGTTTAAAGTTTTTGTCAAATCGGATGGCTATTAAAACCTCAATATCGCGGTAAATAAAAATTCTTCATATTGGATTTTTCGACGAATACATAATACCGTTTTTTGTCTTTAAATTGACCAATTTTATTTATTTTACGCATCCTTCAAGACCTTAATTATGTCATTCAAAGCGCATGTCCTCCATATAGGCTATTTGATGTTGTAAGGAATTCGTATGATGTATCTGATACACTATTTTATTTTGTATGGTATACGCCATTTTATTCTATAATTTTTATTTTTATTAAAATACTTGATCTCAAAAATATCAATTTGTAACATTATAAAACAGTGATTAATTCATAGTTTTGTTAATTCAGTTTCACATATCCAATAATTTCCAATTTGGGTTATTATAAACATAAAATTATGACAAATTAAGGTATACATTGCGTAAATAAAAAAAAAACTAGAAATTTATTCGTCTTCTTTCTCTTCCTCTGCTACATCTGGCTCATCTAAACAATTTCGCTTCTTTCCACCTTTTAAGTTAAAAAAAAAATGACTGCGAGCCACGAAGAATTACATTCTTTTTGCACAAATTTTTGAGAACATGCAGCTTTCGATTACAAATTGGCAGCTCTTTATTGTATTTTCCAGTAAACGAAAAGTTGATCACCATTTTTGTTTTTTGCGTTCCTCCAATATCAATTACTTTTAAGTCTTCATTCCATTCCTTCTTATATAATAATTGTTTTCGTTGATTTTTGTTCGATCGGAAATAATTCACAGTTAGACGTGGCTAGACCCAAACAATATTTCTCAAAAGCTGTTTGCTGTACTCACCCTTCTCTTTCGCGTAAGTATATTTCTAGCATTTTCATTATTGTTATTGATATAAGTATAACCACAGTCTGCGATTTCTTCTAAAACTACATCTGCTGTCTTTATCACTGAATTATATAATTCATCTGCCAAAGCCTATGCATCATCATCCGAATCGGGGACATACTCGTTCGACGATCCTGCAGAGAAGTCTGTACCATTCTCATCATCTGTTTTAGGTATCTCTATGTCCGACGATCCAACAGCGAAATCAGACTCAATAGTCTTTGGAGCAATTTCCACAACTACTGGTGGTTTCGTGTCACAGCCTGTTGATATTTACCTTACTCACTTCACTTACATAGAAGATACACATTCAGACGTTTCAAATCCATATTTTTAACGAACAAACTTTCTCTGCGAACTGAATTTGCAAACAGAAATTTCAAATGATTATTTCCTTGGCATTCTTGTTGTCAAAGGAACGTAAACATCGCATAGGCTACTATTTTTATCAATATTTGATAAAACTTTCGAATTTGTATTGAAAATAAAACAGCTTATGTGGGGTATAGAAATGGTCGGAATGAAACTATTTCTCAAACAATAGTGTATATTATTATAACCTATTTTATGAGTTAAAGTTTTCATAAATTGTATTTTTTTTTCTACAGGCTAAAATGGAGTATAATGCATATACAGTATTATTCTTTTAACAACTTTGGAGTGGCAATTTCAAGTAAAATAGCACATATGAGCTTACACATTTATTGAAGGAAAATTTTGAACAACAAATTATACACTATTTTTTCCAACTACATTTTGACCCACTTTTTGGAAGTAGAATATGACGAAATTTTGACCAGACATAAAATCAATGATGGAGATTCTAAATATGCAATAAAAAAATAATAGCGTATGAGGACATACGCTATTGTTATATTGAGAAGACGATATATTGTTTGAAAAATCATCTCATTGGCGAACATGCGTCCAAGAGAAATTACTTTTTTTTTTGGTTTTGGATGATTTTTTATACTTTTTTTTTTTTTAAATTTTTAAATGTTGAATCTATTCTAATTGAAAAAAATATGTGAAATTTACAACATTTTATGAAACAACATCAATTTTCATTTCCTGATTCTTCTATATCGTCATCTTTCTCTTGCAAATGTCACCTAAAAGTGAATGTAGCTTTTTGCCACTATACCAATGTTCGAGCCTTGCAGTCACTTGATGAAAACGTTCGCCAAGTTCATCGGATTCAGCTGGTGATTGTTCTATATAGTGATGCAAAAAATGAATTTTTAATGACATTCGAACGTTTAATCGGTGAAATGCATTCATCATGTCTTCAATTAGCATACGCCAATTCTCTGATCGATGAATTCCGAGAACATACTCAATGACCGCTTTCACGCAATCCCATGCCACAAGTTCCACATAACTCAGTGCATTATTAAATGCCTGGTCCTTCGTCAATCGACGAATATCCGGACCATTAAGTATTCCTGTAAATAACCATAATAGGATATGAAATATCAATTGGTCAACATTAAAAATAAAATGAAACTAATTCTTGCACTGTACAATTTGCTTATCATTACTACCATACCTCTCCACCTACTGTTGGCGGGTGTTGTGCCAACCTAGACGGCCCTCCCACTTGAAGTCTTTAAGGACTTTACCTTGACAGTCGCGCGTCTTATTCTGCGAACTGTCCCTAAATTCGCCTTCAACCACCAAAGATCGGTTACTTATCCACTTAAACTGCTAATTACATTGCCATCCCAGATATACCTTTATCTAGTTCACTGTAAATCGTTTGAAAGTTTATTTATACCAAGGAAAATACATATTTACAAATTCAAAGGATATAATGAAATTATATGGTAAATCATATGTGTATACTTATTAGCTATATCTGTAATAATGTAACAAATGCTTTATTTTGATTTTACATATTTTTCTTTTTTTTATATTTATATAAAATTCTGTTTTACTTCTAAGAATTAATTCAAGTTATCGTAAAAGTAATTAATTAATATAGATATCTATGTACGCTAAAATAGTTTTAGGAGCTTTAGCCTCGTTTTACATACGTACATATGTTTATTCATACATACATATATCCAAGTATCGCTTGGTACACTATTACCGCTTTTACTCAACTGAACATTCACCGCCCCACCCTTAAATTGGCCAGCCTAATAGCAGGACGTGGTTTACTTTTCCTAGCGTACTACCGCTCTTAACCGATTCTAAATTCGCAATACTTTTCGCGGCGATATATACACATATATTGAAACATATGTATAGGTGAAAGAGATCATATATGACAAAAGTAATATTATATAAAGTTAATGGGAGTTTTGGGTTAGGCAACGGCCTACCCTAATGAAAATGTAAAAGATTTAACTAAATTTAGGGAATATCGCTTCAAGATATTATTAAGTACAATTAAATTTATGTAATAATAAAAACTACTAATGTTCACTACTCTACTCTACTACTGAATAATAAACTTATCTTGAGGAGGGGAATTGACTGCTCCCAGCTGTCGAGACCTCTTCCTCCGATCCATGTGTTGCTGTTGTTGGGCTGATGATGCGGCTGTTGTTGTTGTTGCGCGGATCAAAAATTTTGCTGTAGTCGTTGTTTCGCTGGCCGAAAATGCTGAAGTTGTTGTTGGCGAGAATTTTGCTGTTGTTGGGCTGATCAAAAATTTTGCTGTAATCGTTGTTTCGCTGGCCGAAAATGCTGAAATTGTTGTTGGCGAGAATTTTGCTGTTGTTGTTGTTGGGCGCAAAATGGCGGTTGGCGAAACTTTTGCTGTTATTGTTGTGGCGCTGGTGCTGCGGCTGTTGTTGTTGTTGAAGCCGTTTTTGGTAATGCTTTCGTTCCAACTGCTGCTGCGGCTGATGATGTAGTTGCACCTCCTGCTTCGTCCTTTTTTGCGCAGCGGCTGGTCCTCAGGTAAGGTACCAGTGGCGGCAGCCTTTTTGTTATATCTATCAACTTTGAGTCTTTTTACAAAACACGCACTCCAACGAGGACCACTACTTACTCCTCCGTTCTTCCTTGTTCTATGATTTCCTGTTTAGCTTCTCAAATAAATTGTGATTATCTATTGCTCTCAGCCGCAAGCGCAATCAGCGGCCTCATCAGGTGCGCTTGCTGTATCTTTTTCTTATTTTTTTTTTGTTTTTGACGCAGCTGGTCAAATTAAATAATGTCTTCAAATTTAAGCGAATGGTATAACACCAATACAGGATTGATGTCAAAATTTGCTCGCCTCTTTAAATTATCCTCCAAGAGTTTACCCTTGATTTACAGGTTAGTTATTTTTTTGGCGAACCACAGATGGAAGAAATAGTTTTCCCATGATTTTTTAATAGTTATACACACTAGCACACACGTTAAAAAAGGAACAGTTTTTCAGCACAACCACCTACTACCAAAAGCACACCACAAATCCTCCCGCTATTTCATTCTTCTTCCCTTTTATGCACTTTGAACTGACGCCAGTTTCCATTTTTCTTTTCTTCTTATTCTTTCTAGATCTTACAATTGATATCACGCCACTTTTACCGGTTATTGAGTATTCGGTTGATTACCAGATGTATTGGTACTTGCATACAGCTTTGCATTTTATGGTAGCAAACATCCATCAAGCGATGAATCAGCCACAGGGCGTGTACATGTGACATGCTAAGGATCCACTTTTTCTTCTGTTCATACCGACGACATGATTCACACACGCATAACATTTAGCTGCATCATGAACTTCAGGATCTATCCAAATCATTAGAACGGCAAATGGCATGGCGTCGCCAGAATTTTTCCATTTATGCAGATGAATGATGCATGTCGTACAAATGATAGCTGGTGTCCAAACCACACCACTAAGAACACTTTGTGAAAAATATTGTTCTTACAAATCAGCGATTTCAAAACTAATTTTGCGGCGACTGGGCATAAATGTAAATCTTCCACAAACATAACAGAAGTTATTTAACTTTGAACACTTTTCCATTTTTGGTATTTTGAAAAAAAAAAAAATATTTAAAAAGCCGATTGAAATAATTTAATTTATTATTACACTAAATAACCGTTATCTTTTTACAAAGATTTTGTTTACACAAACTACTACGTTTATTACCAACATCTCCAAACAAGTAGACGCATTATATTTTTTTTTTGTTGTAGTTAAACCCCCTACAAATGCAGTGCATTGTGTTGATCATTAAAATAAGAGACGACACTTGGGGTACAAGTTTTCTCTCATTAAAAAAGTTCAAAAATCCCGATATTATTAACATATAAATTCATAAATTATGTTTTTATCATTATTTTTACAGTTTTTAATGACCACGCCCACTAAAAAAGGGCGGAAAAACATTTTCATCGGTGAGATGTTTTTTTGATCGATTCAAGATGTTTTTTTCGATGGATTTAAAATCAATAAATGGTACACAAATTTGGTTTTTTGGGTACTTGAAACCTTAATTTTCAATCTTAATTATATTTTAAACAAAAGCTAACCTAAAAAAACGGTTAGCACCAAAGGATTCAGCGTTCTCGAATCAGGCTTACCAACCGGGTGCCCCGTTTGTTACCAAAAAAAAGTGTTCGATTCGAGCACAGTGTTATCATCACTTTAAAATGCCCTAGTATTAAAGTTTTAATTAGCATCATTTAATGTCGAGCTACCGTATGTATGTTTTTCTTGTTCTTTTCCTTAATGTCAAAAATTGGTACAACTCATGCTGATTTGGTACAATTTTATTACTGGGACGGTACAATTTAAACATTGTCAGATCTCAACGCTGCTACGTTGTATCCTCCTGAGTAGTCACCTAGAGATGGGTACCGTAATCCATA
Organism: Phasia obesa; assembly: GCA_949628195.1. NCBI lineage: Eukaryota > Metazoa > Arthropoda > Insecta > Diptera > Tachinidae > Phasia > Phasia obesa. The sequence continues at coordinate 71,065,233 of OX451217.1, read as the reverse complement.
ACTGCATCAAATTTGGTGTGAATTATTACTTTCAAAACAAATAGGAAATTCGAATAAAATATTCTGAGGACGCTGACGACGTAGCTTAAACTTAGCATTTATATTCTCTTTTGAATTCTTATTTACATGTCGCACACTAAATCATATACAGTCACAATTAAAAATCTCAAATGTTCCGAAGAGGCAAAAAATTGTTTTAAAAAATGGTTGTAATTTTATTTTATGATCAAACTGAGTTCCATGGTAACCTCATATTTCGATTTCAATGAAATCATTCGAATCACCTGAAAAAATTAATAGGGTAAGGCTGTTTATGTTTTATGTTACCTGTTTGGGCACAGAAGCCCATAAAACATTCAGGAATGTGCGAAAAAGGTTGTAATATTTTTATTATTACCGTTTCGTATACAAAAATTGTTTTTTTTTGAAACAAGGTTTTTGAAATCTCCGTTTTTAGATTTCGATACTATCATTAAATATCAATTTTTTGTAATGTCTTCATTTTTATTAAAAAAAAAACAAACCAACAAACATAAGGTGGTAAATATTAAAAGTAAAAATATTAAATAAGAGGGAAGCTTTAGGTAGTGGTAGACTTCCTTCTCAACAACTGACGATTGATGATTGAATACAGTTTTCTCGTATACCTTTATCTGAGTTTGGTTGGTTAATCATCATCGGGAAAGGGGTTGGGGTAGTTTACGGTAGTTGCGGTTTCACATCCTGAAAACAATATTTTTTTTATTTTTTTGATTGCAATATACAACTTTGAACTTTTATTCCATAAAAATATCTATTTCCATGAGGCATGGTAAAATTGAGTGTAGGCCACTTATAGCCCGTTCAGGCTACTACGAAATTAAGTCATTTTGTGATTTCGGCCGAAATTAATTTGAAATTACGTAATTTCGCTTACATTTTATCATTGTCCAAATTAACTCCTTCTACATAATTTCGTCGAAATTAACTTGAAATTACGATAGACAACGCTAGTTTTGTAGAAAAAGCTACTTTTTTGCAACCATGACCATATTTACAACCTTGAAAGTGCGCTTTTGTCAGAATGAATTTAAAAGTCAAATGAAATAATGGTAGATTAATTTTGTTGTAGTGGTATTTTTAATAATCGTCTAAATTTTAAATTAATGCGAAAAATTTGTGCGAAAGCTTTTTGCAATAGAATTTCATTCAATTGTCAAAAAGCCCAGTATGAACACTTTAGATTTCGTTCGTAATTTCAGCTCGAAATTGCTTAATTTCGTGGCAGCCTGAATGGGCTATTATCACATTTCAGCAGTTTTTGGTGTTTAAGTCCCCTTTTACAATAAACAGAAAAGAGCAGACATTTTTTGAATTCTTTTTTGCTCTATCATAAACCTTTCACAATAGACATAAACAAGACAGACAGATTTTTGCACATTGCCTACAAGTCTCGCCTGTCTGCCCTGTTTCTGCTCAATTGTGAAAGGGGACTAATTAAATTACATGCTATTTTTAAAACAACTAATAAATACGATAAACCAAAGTGAAGTGGGATAAAATACAAGCAGTACATAATGTCCCAATAGGACACAGAAAGTATGAGCAGCAAAATAATGTATTTTAGGTAATTAAGTAGGCAAATATTTGAAAGCCATCAAATTTTGAAAATATTTATTTAACATTGCAAAATCCATAAATTGTTATTATAGTTGCGATGAAAGTTTTTCTATTAAAGTGAAGTGAAAACGTAAATGCGTAAAAACGTTCATAAAATTTATGATATTCGCTAAGACATATGTACATAGGTGTTTAATTTCAAGATTTTTAGTTTTTTGGCAACGAATATTCCCGGCTAAAAATTCGTCGTTCGTCCCAGTTGTACTCCCAGCATTATTTTGAGATAAATTAAAATTATTCTATAAATCGAGAACATGTATAATTTTTGTTTCAAGTTAAAAAAATGTATACTGTTGCAAAAATACCTAACAAACATCGAGTTTATTTTATTAGTTTTCGTAAACGTAAAAACAAACCATGTACAAGCTAAGCTGCCAGATTTGACGATTTATCGTTTCATTGCTAAATAATGAAAAATTTGCGTTTGAGGCATTAAAAAGCATAACAAATAGTGCCAAAAGAACCAAGTTGGCTTCCTGGAACGAACAATTAAAGACATTATTTTCCTTTGGTACAAACATTGATAATATTGATACCGATAACTTGATTTTAAATAATTTAAATTTAATTTCTGAAATAAAAAAAAATTGCTAAAATAAAATACAAAACAAGGAGATATGGCGCTCTCAATTCGAAGGTCTTTGTGTTGAATTGGAAATATTGGAGAAGAAAAAATTGTGATCTTAGTTCACAAAAAAATGGTCTGTTTTGAATGACCTAGTGAAGGATAATGTTCAACGCTAGAAATAGTACTGATTCTTATGATCAGCTGAAAAAGCTCGCGTTTGCTGTTCTTTTCCTTTTCGGTTCTATATCAGTGTTGGGATCTGACAACGTATAAATTGTACCGCTCCAATGATAAAATTGTATCAAATCAGCATAAATTGTACCAAAATTTGGCTCGATATTAAAATGTAATAAATCATTACACTAGGGTATTATACTAAGGTATTTTAAAGTAATGATAATTGAACTTGATTCCTTGAATTACTCTTTTTGTGTTGCTAATTTATGTACTAACAGTTATATTGCCAAAATATCGATTTTATAAGCAAAATTATTACGTGTTAGCAGCAAGCAGGTTATTCTACAATTTCCAGCAGATGCTTGAAACTCTACCAAAGTAACCGGATCTTAAGCCGAAAGAGTATATTGGAGTTATTTGGGATAATAATTAACGAGTCATCTCATTACAAAAAAGCCCTTACGATTTCTCTCTAAAAAGAATAGAATAGGCGATGCAAATAAGTTCAAACGCTATAGTTCAGCAAAAAGGCCTTCTTACTAAATTACCTATTACTTATACATTAAAGGGTTATCAAACTATATTTTGAAAATCATGAATGTAAATAAAGAATGTAGCAATTTAGTTACTTCTAGACAGAGTTGAAGAACTTTGAAATTGGAAAAAAAATTATTGAAACAATTTTACATGAAATTGTACCAAAAAAGTATGAAGTACCACTGATGTGTAGATTGTACCAAATTTGGTAAAATTGTACCACAAATCCCAACACTGTTCTACATACATACATATGTATGTATACATATATGTATGCGAAAATCTTTTTCGAGCATGAACATTATCAATCAATAGTAAACTCAGTAGTCGTCTTATTGATGAGAACTTGGAACCATGTCTAAAATTAAAAACAACAACATACAAACCTAACTTACTCAAAACTTCCAAGGAGATGCAAGCACACTGTTCGCTTTAAGTATTATATTTGTTTTATTTAGTGCACTTAAGTTTTCAAAACATGCCGATAAGTCTCCCATTTTTTTCAATTGTTGTACTGTTCATATTTGGCTCTTTGGCATATAAAGGGTTTTCTCACTATTTTTTTACCTTTAAACATCAATTATAATAAAAATAAGCAAATATATCAAAATGTCTTTTATTATTTTATTGTTGTAATAGCTACTGATAAGATCTCAAACTGTATTACCAACAAACTAATTAAATTAATAAAGGATGAAAATAATAATAAAAATTTGGCTCTCTCTTTATAAGTTTGCCGACCACTGTCTTCAGGCAATAAAAATAAATGATTTGATGATGATTTCGGTTTCGCTAACCGACCTCGTACTGCATTTTTTATATTTTATTAACAATTTTCCAGGCTTCTTGTTTTGCAAAAACTTGATTTCTATGATGCATTGCATAAAGCCAATTACGACCTAATAAAATCTATTGAAAATTAAATTAAAAAAAATGTACGTATATTTTTCAAATTGTTTTATTATTTAACTACACAGTAGTTCTTTACTTTTTTAAACAATTTACAAAAAAAAAAAAAAACATTAAAAACTAAATGAAAAATTAATTTATTTTGTTTCCATTTTATTAGACGCTCGTTTTTCCTGATGATTTGACTCTTCTGGTTGCTTAACACTCAAATGGGCAGGACCAGTCTGTTGTATTTGAACAACGCGTTCATTATTTTTTTTAGCGTTGCTGGGTGGTGGTGGTGGAGCTTTAACTGTCAGAACACCATCCGATGATATAGTAGAGACAGCATCTTTTGGATCATAGCCTTTGGGCAATGAATATTTACGTATGAAGTGTCTTTGTATTAAGCCATGTTCATCTTCACGTTCCTCATGCTTGCCTTCAACGACAACATTGCCATCAATGGTCTTTACACTCAATTCATTAGGTGTGAATTGTGAAACATCCATACAAACTTGGAAACCATCTTTGCCAACATGTGGAATAAGTTGAGATTTTAGCAAGTCATTTAATTTGCCAGGACGGTGAAGTTTAGCCATCACGTATGGATTATAACGGCGACGTGGTGTACGCATTACCAGTGAACGCTGATAAGGATGGAATATGTCTACTGGATGTATGCCGAGACCAAAAGTATCTTCCAACAATTGTTCCACATCATTGAAAGCATCAAAATCACTCAACACGGGTACCAATGACATTTTGTTGTATTAATTTTCCGTTAAAATCTTTGAATGTTTTTGTTAAAATAACAGTAAACTTAAACTTTTCTTTGAGTTTTAAGCAGTGGCTTTTTCTCGTCTTGCGTTTCAACAATAACTGTTCCACTGCGAACAATTTTTGTGTTTTTATACTCTTTTAACATTAAAAAAGAGAATATTCGAGAAAGGCCTAATTAAAATGAGAATTTTCAAGAATAACTCTCTTAATATTCTAAAGAGGAATTTTAGAATTATAACATACACTCTCTATACCAAGCCATATTTAACAAGGTGATAGCGTAAGGGAGAGGAAATTTGAGCAAAAAACTTTTTGAATTTTTTTTTTATATGGATTTTGACAGTAAAATCTATTTCATTCTCTCTTAAAATAAATGATTAATGTCAAACTCCATATTAAAAAAATTGATAATATTTATCTTAATATTATTTCCGCCTTGTGCAGTCAGTTGGTTAAATATGCCTTGCCTCTGATGTAATTTCAGGCAGTATTTATACCTCTTCATAATTGCGGCACACATTTGCAAATACACAAAATTGAAACTGTGTGTAAAATTGCTCTCTTAACCACATACACATCTCCATTATTCTAGTACATTCTTTTAAAATAATTGTTTGTTTTTTGAATATGTTCTCTTTTATGTTTTGGTTAAATTAATAGAAATGTATATCTTTGCTACTCTTTTTATCTGTCACTGTTTTAAAATACACAATATTAATATCCCAGCGGAAAAAATGCATTTATTTCATATATGTATGTATGTATAATTAAATATTATAAATATTACATATTACTTTAGAAAGGTATTACTCTGAAATCGAGAATGTAATTTCAACCGACATAAAATGAAAAAGGAATGTACCAAGGCCTTGGAATGTACTGTGTCTTCGTGTGATAATTGTTCGTGTTTTCCATTTACTTTATTAGAAAAAGATTCGATGTTTCACATCGCCTTCATGTGGCCTCTTTATTTACACTTTTTTTATTTAAAACGTAGTTTATGTTTGAACGCGTACTAAAAAGGATCAAAAATGCAGCAAGTAAAATTATATACATATGTAAATATAAATTTATTATACTATTTGGAAATAGGAATATTTTTTCTTAATTTTAATATTGAAATTACTTAGGTTTTTAATAATTTAAAATGTTTTTTTTCTTTTAGTTTTAATAATAATAAATAAACAATGTGTATAATAGAAATGTGCATATCTAGAAATAATGAATTCTAAAATTCTTGGTTATACTCTTATCACCCATCAACACCTATTATCCAATGACAATAAGCCAATTTGTAACATCTGTAATTTACCACAGTCTGTTGAGCATATCCTAGACATATGTCCTAAATATTATCCCCAGAGATTATCAACGTTCGGAACATCTACACCTACACCTAGCTCTTTACTTGCTGACCCATCTCATCATAATATAAAAACAATATACAATTTTATTAAGAAATGTAAATTATTAAATATGATTTAATTTATCCCTTAAATTTATAAACCAAATCTATATTATACTTAGAGTCCAAGGCATATTTATTTAAATATGCCTTGTTAGAGTCGAATTCCTCAGTTGCTCGTACTCTCTTTCTTTCATTATATGATATCATTCACTGTATTATATATGTAATTCTAATAAAATAAAAAAAGTGACAATAAAGAGGCCACATGAAGGTGATGTGAAACATCGAATCTTTTTCTAACAAATTAAATGGAAAACACGAACAATTATCACACCAAGACACAGTACATTCCTTTTTCATTTTGTGTCGGTTGAAATTACCTTCTCGATTCCAGAGTAATACCTTTCTAAAGTAATATATTACATATTTAATTATACATACTTATGTATATGAAATAAATGTATTTTATTCCGCTGGCATATTAATATTGCAAGGCATATTAAATTTAAATATGCCTTGTTAATATTGTATATTTTAAAACAGTGACAGATAAAAAGAGTAATAGCAAAGATGTAAATAAAAAAATTTCTCTTAAATTGGCCAAAACTTAAAAGAGAGCAAACAAACAATTGTTTTAAAAGAATGTACTAGAATAATGGAGATGTGTATGTGCTTAAGAGAGCATTTTTACACACAAATTCAATTTTGTGTATTTGCAAATGTGTGTTATGAATTTATGAAGAGGTATAAATACTGCCTGAAATTACATCAGAGGCATCAGTTGAATACGAGAAAGCAAATAAAACAAACGAAGCGAAGAAGCGTTTATATACGTACATAGTTTCCTGAAGAAGAGAGAAGTTAATAAAATCGCGAAAACAAGTAATATATTTTCGAGTTAAAAAATATTAAATCATAAAATATGGCAAATCTACCACTGTTGTTGAGCTTAGCTGACGACCTTAATCGTCTTTCCTTGTCCAGTTCGCCATTTTACGAGCAACCTTTCTACTATATGCGCCATCCAGCCTGTTTGGCGTTAGCAAATGCTGGAAACCAAACTCAAAAGGTGCGTAACCGTGACACTTCTACCATTGGCAAGGATGGGTTCCAGGTGTGCATGGATGTACAACAGTTCAAACCCAGCGAGTTAAATGTTAAAGTTGTCGATAATTCTGTCATTGTGGAGGGCAAACATGAAGAACGCGAAGATGATCATGGCTACATTTCCAGACACTTTGTACGACGTTATGCCTTACCTAAAGGCTATGACCCAAACAAGGTTGTGTCCACACTCTCCTCAGATGGTGTTCTTACAGTTAATGTTCCTAAGCCACAAATTGAAGACAAATCTAACGAACGACAAATTCAAATCCAGCAAGTAGGTCCAGCACACTTGAATGTGAAGGAAAACCCTAAACCAGAAAAGGAGCAGGAAAGTGCCAAAGGTGATAAAGCTTAATCCAAACTACCAAAAGTCTAATTTTAAGTCCTTTTCCTTTGTTAACGTAAAATATGTATACCTATGTGAGTTAAAATATAAGTTTTATTAAAAGTTGTTTTAAATAAAAAAATATTGGAAAATTAAATTTTCGCAAAAACTTTTTTTAATTATGCTTGTACCTATAACCCGAACTTGTTTCGGCTTAAATCTAGTTTAGCGAAGCTTCTCCAATCAAAAAAAAAAGAAGTATCCAGGGTGATAGAGAATCAAAAAATAAGAGAAAAAATACATATGTATATAGTACGTAGGAAATTTTAGTAAGCGAAGCCAGTGTTGTTAGCATAGAGAAGAAAATCCTTGCAACCAGCCTTGCAAAGCCGGTGTTGGTGTTCGAATCGAGAGTCTTATTTGTTATTATATCTTTCTTTATTGGAAAATTTTATATTTTTAGGGTTCCGTACACAAAGTGTAAAACGTAACCCTATTGTTTTCGCTACAATGTCTGTCCGTCTGTCAGCGCCTTTTATCTCTGGAACCGTAATAGGTAGACTCTTGAAATTTTCACAGATGATGTTATTCACGAATATGTGAACTGTAGGTGGGATACACTTGAAATTTACAAACAGTAATTAAAACTTAGTTCACTATATAAACAACTATAAAAAATAAAACTAAAAATTAAAGGGTGTTCCGATGTGGTGTGATTTGAATGTATAAGGCCTAAGTTTTGAACCATAATAGGTAGACTCTAGCTGTGGCCGCTATAGCAACCAAAATTAAAACTTATAGGGTGTTCCGATATAGAGGTGTTATTCATGAATATGTGTTTATATCTTGAACTGTAGGAAGCATAGACTATAGATTTACAAACAGTAATTAAAATTTAGTTCGCTATATAAACAAGTCTAGAAAAATAAACCTAAAAATTAAAGGGTGTTCCGATAGTGGTGTGATTTGCATGTATAAGTCCTAAGTTTTGAACCATAATAGGTAGACTCTTAAATTTTTCACAGAACGCGTATAACTCCGGCCAATATAGCAACAAATACCAAAACTTATAGGGTGTGCCGAAAGTGACGAGTTATTTGCCTGTATATCTTTATTTCTTGAGCTATAGGAAGCAACCACTAAAAATTTGCAGTGATTTAAACTATGTTCGCGTTATAAGCAAGTATACATATTAAACCTAAAAATTAACGGGTGTTCCGTTAGTGACGTGATTTGTATGTGTATATGGCATAGGTTTTGAACGATAATAGGTAGAATCTTAAAGTTTTTACAGGATGAGTATTACTATGGCCACTATAACAAATAGTAAAAATTAAAGGGTGTGCAGACAGTGACGTAATTTACATGCACATTGACTAATTTTTTAACCATAATAGATAGACTCTTGGAATTTTCAGAAATAGTGTATTACTTGACCCCTATAAAAACAATAAAAATTTAAAGGGTTTTGTCGACAGTGACGTGTTTTGCATGTATAACGACATATATTTTGAACCGTAATTAGTAGACTCTTCCAGTTTGTATAGAAGATGTTTTGCCATGGCCGTTATGACAATTACTAAAAATTAAAGGGTGTTCTGACAGTGACATGTTTTTCACGTATAGTAACTAATTTTTTTAATAGTAATAGGTAGACTCTTGGTATAGTCATAGAAAGAGAAAGCAAATAAAAAAATTAAAGGGTGTTCCGACAGAGACATGATTTGTACGTAAATAGCCTTATTTTTTGAACCCCAATAGGTAGACTCTTTAAATGTTTACAGTAAATGTTGTACATCAGCCGCTGTAACAATTACTAATAACTAAAGGGTGTTCCATCAGTGACATGTTTTTCACGTATATTACCTTATTTTTTGAACCGCAATAGGTAGGCGCATGTATATTTCTATAGATACTCTATTACCATGGCCGCAATAAAGGGTGTTCCAACAGTGATGCAATTATGACTTTAATTTTAAAATTAAAGGCTGACACATAAGACATGAAAAAATTAACAAATTGAATTTTTAAAGTTGTACTAAACATAGTACGGAACCCTACGTGTGTGAGTCTAATCGCACTTGACTAATTTATTTTTATCACGTATCACTATACTTAATAGTGTAGTAATTTGAAGATAAAAAAAAATGCTTCGGCTCTGAATCGGCCAACTTTTTTTTTCATTTTAGCGCAATCTAAATGGTAGATGTAATTACCCAGAGACGGGTACCGTAATCCATAACTGCATCAAATTTGGTGTGAATTATTACTTTCAAAACAAATAGGATATTCGAATAAGGACACGGACGACGCACATAGGGGTATTATATTGGCACATAGGGGTATTATAATGAAACTTTGCAGAAAAATCTGGGGTCTAATCACCGCATTCGATATCGAGTAAATTCTGTCGTAATTTTTCATTTTATCATGGCACTCTATATTGAATAAAAAGAATCGTAATTTGAGATTATAGCATTCGATATCGAGTAATAAAAAAGTTTTTCGATCGAGTTTTCATTTGATACGTCTGTGCTCATCGTATGCATATAAATTTAATTCTTTAGCGCCAAAAAGTTATTATATTTTGCTTTACAAATTTATTAAACACAACAAAAAATTATTTTTATAAAAAAAAATCATTTCCATAATGTAATATGAAAAAATGATAAATTTTAAATTTGACAAAATATGAATATAAACCATACGAAAGAGGAATTGAAAAAACTTAGATTACATTTCCTGTATAACATAGCTTTCAATTGTCGACACTGTGCTTTGTCCAAATCGTTCCAAGTAATTGTTAACCACACTATACACTGGCAAGCTAGAGTCAAATGTGAAATTGTGGGCATTGCGATTGTCGTGATTTGTGCGGCCGTTCTCCTGTATGTATGGGCTGTAAAATAATATAAATAAACGTTTACGCTTTAAGGATCTTACACATATGTCGCATTTATGTAACTTTTAATTTAAATGTATAGATTTCTTGCGACGGACCAAATTTGTGCGCTGGGTAAATGCCAATGGAGAAAAGTCAATTTTAAACGTCATTTCGTAGGTGTGAATACGTTCATGGCCAAAAAAGAGTTGTCACAAATCTGACAAATAAATGGCCTTTGCCCTGAGTGTCTGATTTTATGAAAAAAAATATTTGAAAAAATAATGCAATTATTAAAAGAAATAGATTACATACTTCTTAAAACCATAAAAAATTATTTTAATGGGTAGGAGGTATTCCTCTAATCCCAACCCCAAAACGTCCCTGTGAAAAAAAATTTTTTTTTTTTGCCAATTTCCTAAAAATATTCATTTTTAATCTTTCCAATGCCCAACCAATCCCTGCCTCCCAAGAATATTATTAAAAAAATATTTTTGTAATTTGTTACTTAATAGTATTTTATTTATCGGAAAATAATTAATTTATTCATAGTAATAACTTATTTATGATTGTGGGTCTAGTAAAGAGTGGGTCAGAACTTAGACCTATGAATAATATCTATGTTACATTGAACCCTTGAAAACTCTCTAGCAAAATTCTGCCTGTAAAGCCGGCAATGTTTGTTTCGTGGCTCAGCCGCGTCTTCTGATAACAGCCCAATAGGCAACAATGCCTCATTCATAACAGTTGCACCATGTATTAAAATCTTGTGCATTGTAGGTGTCATAGGATGCCACTCATATAGAGAAAAGTAAAGTTTTGCAGTATCTAAGCAATAATTCCAATTCCAGTTATTTCTGCAGCTAATTCAGGATTGGAAAAACAATCTTCTGCTAGTGTTACCATCGTTGGTATTTCAAAATCCAGCTTTCGGTACACCTATTATTAGCCCTAATTCACTTCTATATTTTTCTTGGATATTTTTTTTCTCGCGTTAAGAATGGCTTTGTCCGAATCAGATTTTATTTGCCAATTTTTTCACTTTTAGTTTATATGACAGGTGTAATATGCTCTTAAATAGTCGAATTCTGTCGTGTAAAGTAGATATTGCGAAAGAAAGGGCATCTACGTCTATATCTCTTTTGATATTTAAATTGTTTTTTGTACAGGTAATAAAAGTATTAGATGTAATGATTTAAAAAAAAAAAAACTTCTACCTTCAGCTTAAAAAGCTTTTCACTTTTTTTTTTTGACAAAAAAAAAACCTTTTTTTAATTTTGAACGAAATTTTTTATCATTAAAAATTAAAAAAAAAAAATCTAAAAACTAACATAAGTAGCTACTAATAAACCCTTTTACAGAAAAAAATCAATACAAAATCTTTATTCGTTTAGCCACCAAAAAATATATTGCAAACCTCTCAAAATCCAAGGAAAATAGATGAATGTATGACATTGCTACATCCTAGCAAAAAAGGACGAAGACTAGACATTCTTGAAAACATGGAAATCTACAAAACGCGAACTTTTAACGAAGATATTATTAACGAACAGGTAAACACAACCTCAGATACAATTTTCACACCACTAAACCTTCTAAAACATTCTAACAAACGAAAAACACCTGCAGACGGACACACTTACCTAGCTAACAATAAAAGACAAAAATACTAAATTATCAACTGACCTCAAAATAAATATATCAGGTAACAAGCAATCTACCTGTACAAGACCTTTTAAATAAACACCACCATAATGAACAATTACCTAAACTCATTACTATTTATACTAAAGCAGATAATACTAACTCTCCAGTACAATTTTAAACTCGGCTTGAAAATGATGTCTTTACATCGAAAGCGCTCGCCAAACGTACCAAAACAACAGCCAGTGACGACGGTCTTCACCGAAAAATATGACAACAGTATTTTATTTACTGGCGGAACAAATCCAATCAATTTAATACTCTCAAAATCGTTTAAAGTCAATAAAAACATATGCGATTTACTCAACTTTCCTGATTTTAACAGTGTCCCAAAACGACAAATCTCAAGTAAAAGCCTTGAAAATTCACTATACGATGCAGAATTTCATTGTCTGTCGAGCTGTGTACTTTAATTTTTACATTTCTTAAATTAATTTTTGGCCTAGTGTCCGGCTAGATGGCAAAATACCCCTTTTTGCGACGTAGCGTACACTTAGTCATTATACTCTCTTTTGAATTCTTATTTACATGTCGCACACTAAATCATATACAGTCACAATTAAAAATCCCAAATGTTCAGAAGAGGCAAAAAACTGTTTTAAAAAATGGTTGTAATTTTATTAAATAAATGGTTGTAATATTATCAAACTGCCCTTTTGGGCACAGAAGTCCATAAAACATTGAGGAATGTGCGATTTTTAACCGAAAAAGGTTGTTTCGTATATATAAATTTTAATACTTTATTCTTGATAAATATTTTGTCTGAATTCTTGATTATGCGTCTGTCTTCTTGATTATGCATGGTGTAAATCTCAAAATAATTTAGGTTGTAGTAAAAATTAATCTCAAATTGTTCGAAATTAATCATTCTATTTGAAAACGATCGTCTTAAAATTGATCGAATTTCAAATTTCAAAATTTGTTGAATTTTTAAGCTAAGGTAATTTTTTTTTAAATCTCCGTTTTTAGATAAAATTTCGATACTATCATTAAATATCGATTTTTTGTAATGTCTCGATTTTTCCGAGAAAGAACATTTTTACATTATAAAATAGATTGAATTTTTTACTTGGACACTAGAAGAATGTCATGCATTATCTGGATCTCTATAATCTTCTTCGGCATTCTATTTAACCAACCAAACTCATATAGCAGAATACGAAATTTTACCTAAATTAATAATAATCGATTTTTTGAGAAATTTCATTTGTAATTTTAGAATTTTGGTAAGTTTTTAATATTTAGACGATTTGTGACATATTATAGTGACTTTTTACCAATATTTTTGTGAACGCTCTACAGATAATAAGGTTTGAATATCAAAATGAAATTCATTACATATGTATATGCTTTTGTATATGGAGATGAAGAGCTGTATATTTTTTGGCATAATTGGGAAAGGGGTTGGGGTAGTTTACTTGAAATTCCATCCCGAAAATAATAATTTTTTGATTGCAATATACAACTTTGAACTTTTATTCCTTATGTAATATATCCATAAAAATATATTTTTTCAAGAGGCATAGTAAAGTTGAGTGTAGGCCACTTATATCCCGTTCAGGCTGCTCCGAAATAAAGTCATTTCCTGATTTCGACCGAAATCAATTTTAAATTACGTAATTTCGCATACATTTAACCTTTGCCCAAATTAACTCATTCTACTTAATTTCGTCGAAATTAACTTGAAATTACGATAGACAACGCTAGTTTTGTAGAAAAAGCTACTTTTTTGCAACCATGACCATTCTTACAACCTTGAAAGTGCGCATTTGTCAGAAAAAATTTAAAAGCCAAATCAAATACATAATGGAAATACATATATACATAATTGTCGATTAATTTTGTTGTAGTGGTGTTGTTAATATTCGTCTAAATTTTAAATTAATGCGAAAGTGTTGGGCAAAAGAATTAAATTATACAACATGGTCAGCTGTTTGCGAAATTCACTCAAATGTCAAAAAGCCCAGTATAAACACTGTAGATTTCGTTCGTAATTTTAGCTCTAAATTACTTAATTTCGTGGCAGCCTGAATGGGCTATTATCACATTTCAGCAGTTTTTGGCGTTTAAGTCCCCTTTTACAATAGACAGAAACAGGGCAGACATTTTTTAATTCTTTTTTGCTCTATCTTAAACCTTTCACAATAGAAATAAACAAGACAGACAGATTTTTGCATATTCTATTTTCGGATTTATTTACTTTATATGTGTGTGTGTGTTTGAAAACCAGTGGTATATGTCCTTTGTTAAGCAAGTAAACGCCGACTTGAGAAATACAATATGAAGCAACACAGAAAAAAGCAGAAAAGAAAAACGAGAAAATGTCTAGTACGATAGTCATGATAGTCCCGTTCCACACTTGCAATTTTTGTTATTGAAACATTTTTTAAATTCTCTTTTGAAGTTGCATTCGTGTCCATACTTTATAAATTGTGTTTCTGACGACTGTATACTTTTATACAGTCATTCTCATGACGAAAAGACCATACAACAACAACAATAGAGAGCCGCAGCAGAGTTACAAGTACATGAAACATTTTACCGCAGCCATTTTTATTTCCACTCCCAACAACAAATACATGTGTTGCAGAAACAAAAATTGCAAGTGTAGAATGGGACATATACTCACTCTTCTTAAAATACAAGCCTTACATAATGTCCCAATAGGACAGAGAAAGTATGAGCAGCAAAATAATGTATTTTAGGTAATTAAGTAGGCAAATATTTGAAAATATTTATTTAACATTGCATAATCCATAAAATGTTATTATAGTTGCGATAAAAGTTTTTCTATTAAAGTGAAGTGAAAACGTAAATGCGTAAAAACGTTTATGAAATTCGCTAAGACATATGTACATATGTATGTAGGTGTTTAATTTCAAGATTTTTTTTTGGCAACGAATATTCCCGGCTAAAAATTCGTCGTTCGTCCCAGTTGTACTCCCAGCATTATTTTGAGATAAATTAAAATTATTCTATAAATCGAGAACATGTATAATTTTTGTTTCAAGTTAAAAAAATGTATACTGTTGCAAAAATACCTAACAAACATCGAGTTTATTTTATTAGTTTTCGTAAACGTAAAAACAAACCATGTACAAGCTAAGCTGCCAGATTTGACGATTTATCGTTTCATTGCTAAATAATGAAAAATTTGCGTTTGAGGCATTAAAAAGCATAACAAATAGTGCCAAAAGCACCAAGTTGGCTTCCTGGAACGAACAATTAAAGACATTCACCCCTATCGGGGATAATTATTCCCATGAAAAAACTCCCAAATTTTTCTATCGTGAATGATTCCAATAACAATTTACTTGTATTTTACGGTATAAATCATTCACGATAGAAATTTTGGGAGTTTTATCATGGGAATAAATATTCGCGATAGGGGTGATTATTTTCCTTTGGTACAAACATTGATAATATTGATACCGATAACTTGATTTTAAATAATTTAAATTTAATTTCTGAAATAAAAAAAAATTGCTAAAATAAAATATAAAATACAAAACGAAGGTCTTTGTGTTGAATTGGAAATATTGGAGGAGAAAAAAATGTGATCTTAGTTCACAAAAAAATGGTCTGTTTTGAATGACCTAGTGAAGGATAATTTTCAACGCTAGAAATAGTACTGATTCTTATGATCAGCTGAAAAAGCTCGCGTTTGCTGTTCTTTTCCTTTTCGGTTCTATATCAGTGTTGGGATCTGACAATGTATAAATTGTACCGCTCCAATGATAAAATTGTATCAAATCAGCATAAATTGTACCAAAATTTGGCTCGATATTAAAATATAATAAATCATTACACTAGTACAACATTTGAAAAAAATGGGAGACTTATCGGCATGTTTTGAAAACTTAAGTGCACTAAATAAAACAAATATAATACTTAAAGCGAACAGTGTGCTTGCATCTCCTTGGAAGTTTTGAGTAAGTTAGGTTTGTATGTTGTTGTTTTTAATTTTAGACATGGTTCCAAGTTCTCATCAATAAGACGGCTACTGAGTTTACTATTGATTGATAATGTTCATGCTTGAAAAAGATTTTCGCAGACATAAATGTAAACATACATACATATGTATGTATGTAGAACAGTGTTGGGATTTGTGGTACAATTGTACCAAATTTGGTACAATCTACACATCAGTGGTACTTCATACTTTTTTGGTACAATTTCATGTAAAATTGTTTCAATAATTTTTTTATTTAATCAATATTTTTTCTTACAATAAATAACATTTCCAATTTCAAAGTTCTTCAACTCTGTCTAGAACTAACTAAATTGCTACATTCTTTATTTACATTCATGATTTTCAAAATATAGTTTGATAACCCTTTAAGGCCTTTTTGCTGAACTATAGCGTTTGAACTTATTTGCATCGCCTATTCTATTCTTTTTAGAGAGAAATCGTAAGGGCATTTTTGTAATGAGATGACTCGTTAATTATTATCCCAAATAACTCCAATATACTCTTTCGGCTTAAGATCCGATTACTTTGGTAGAGTTTCAAGCATCTGCTGGAAATTGTAGAATAACCTGCTTGCTGCTAACACGTAATAATTTTGCTTATAAAATCGATATTTTGGCAATATAACTGTTAGTACATAAATTAGCGACACAAAAAGAATAATTCAAGGAATCAAGTTCAATTATCATTACTTTAAAATACTGTATATACCAATATAAACAAACTAATTAAATTAATAAAGGATGAAAATAATAACAATTTGGCTAATAAGTTTGCCGACCACTGTCTTCAGGCAATAAAAATAAATATTTGATGATGATTTCGGTTTCGCTATCCGACCTCGTACTGCATTTTTTATATTTTATTAACAATTTTCCAGGCTTCTTGTTTTGCAAAAACTCGATTTCTAAAATGCATCGTCTATGATGCATTGCATAAAGCGAATTACGACCTAATAAAATCTATTGAAAATTAAATAAAAAAAATTTATGTATATTTTTCAAATTGTTTTATTATTTAACTACACAGTAGTTCTTTACTTTTTTTTAAACAATTTACAAAAAAAAAACATTAAAAACTAAATGAAAAATTAATTTATTTTGTTTCCATTTTATTAGACGCTCGTTTTTCCTGATGATTTGACTCTTCTGGTTGCTTAACACTCAAATGGGCAGGACCAGTCTGTTGTATTTGAACAACGCGTTCATTATTTTTTTTAGCGTTGCTGGGTGGTGGAGCTTTAACTGTCAGAACACCATCCGATGATATAGTAGAGACAACATCTTTTGGATCATAGCCTTTGGGCAATGAATATTTACGTATGAAGTGTCTTTGTATTAAGCCATGTTCATCTTCACGTTCCTCATGCTTGCCTTCAACGACAACATTGCCATCAATGGTCTTTACACTCAATTCATTAGGTGTGAATTGTGAAACATCCATACAAACTTGGAAACCATCTTTGCCAACATGTGGAATAAGTTGAGATTTTAGCAAGTCATCTAATTTGCCAGGACGGTGAAGTTTAGCCATCACGTATGGATTATAACGGCGACGTGGTGTACGCATTACCAGTGAACGCTGATAAGGACGGAATATATCTACTGGATGTATGCCGAGACCAAAAGTATCTTCCAACAATTGTTCTACATCATTGAAGGCATCAAAATCACTCAACACGGGTACCAATGACATTTTGTTGTATTAATTTTCCATTAAAATCTTTAAATGTTTTTGTTAAAATAACAGTAAACTTAAACTTTTCTTCGAGTTTTAAGCAGTGACGTTTTCTCGTCTTGCGTTTCAACAATAACTGTTCCACTGCGAACAATTTTTGTGTTTTTATACTCTTTTAACATTAATAAAGAGAATATTCGAGAAAGGCCTAATTAAAATGAGAATTTTCAAGAATAACTCTCTTAAAATTCTAAAGAGGAATTTTAGAATTATAACATACACTCTCTCTACACTTCTCCCAATTATTCTCATTTAAAATGGTAATTTCAGTCAACAATGATATGTAGCAAGGCATTTTTGTTTATATGGATTTTGACATTAATATATGTATATTTTATTCTCTCTTAAAATACTGATTAATGTCAAACTCCATATTAAAAAAACTGATAATATTTATCTTTAATATTAGCTCCGCCTTGTGCAGTCAGTTGGTTAAATATGCCTTGTCTGATGTAATTTCAGGTAGTATTTATACCTCTTCATAATTGCGGCACACATTTGCAAATACACAAAATTAAATTGATCTCTTAAGTACATACACATCTCCATTATTCTAGTACATTCTTTTAAAATAATTGTTTGTTTTTTGAATATGTTCTCTTTTATGTTTTGGTTAAATTAAGAGAAATGCTACTCTTTTTATCTGTCACTGTTTTAAAATACACAATATTAATATCCCAGCGGAAAATAATGCATTTATTTCATATATGTATGTATGTATAATTAAATATTATAAATATTACATATTACTTTAGAAAGGTATTACTCTGAAATCGAGAATGTAATTTCAACCGACATAAAATGAAAAAGGAATGTACCAAGGCCTTGGAATGTACTGTGTCTTCGTGTGATAATTGTTCGTGTTTTCCATTTACTTTATTAGAAACAGATTCGATGTTTCACATCGCCTTCATGTGGCCTCTTTATTTGCACTTTTTTTTATTTAAAACGTAGTTTATGTTTGAACGCGTACTAAAAAGGATGTAAAATTATATACAGTATACAGTGCAGTAAGTAAAATTATATACATATGTAAATATAAATTTATTATACTATTTGGAAATAGGAATATTTTTATATTTATATTGAAATTACTTATGTAGGTTTTTAATAATTTAAAATGTTTTTTTTTCTTTTAGTTTTAATAATAAGTGAAATAAATAAACAATGTGTATAATAGAAATGTAGAATATAAGAATATATAAATAAGAATTTTAGAAATATAATAGAAATAATGAATTCTAAAATTCTTGGTTATACTCTTATCACCCATCAACACCTATTATCCAATGACAATAAGCCAATTTGTAACATCTGTAATTTACCACAGTCTGTTGAGCATATCCTAGACATATGTCCTAAATATTATCCCCAGAGATTATCAACGTTCGGAACATCTACACCTACACCTAGCTCTTTACTTGCTGACCCATCTCATCATAATATAAAAACAATATACAATTTTATTAAGAAATGTAAATTATTAAATATGATTTAATTTATCCCTTAAATTTATAAACCAAATCTATATTATACTTAGAGTCCAAGGCATATTTATTTAAATATGCCTTGTTAGAGTCGAATTCCTCAGTTGCTCGTACTCTCTTTCTTTCATTATATGATATCATTCACTGTATTATATATGTAATTCTAATAAAATAAAAAAAGTGACAATAAAGAGGCCACATGAAGGTGATGTGAAACATCGAATCTTTTTCTAACAAATTAAATGGAAAACACGAACAATTATCACACCAAGACACAGTACATTCCTTTTTCATTTTGTGTCGGTTGAAATTACCTTCTCGATTCCAGAGTAATACCTTTCTAAAGTAATATATTACATATTTAATTATACATACTTATGTATATGAAATAAATGTATTTTATTCCGCTGGCATATTAATATTGCAAGGCATATTAAATTTAAATATGCCTTGTTAATATTGTATATTTTAAAACAGTGACAGATAAAAAGAGTAATAGCAAAGATGTAAATAAAAAAATTTCTCTTAAATTGGCCAAAACTTAAAAGAGAGCAAACAAACAATTGTTTTAAAAGAATGTACTAGAATAATGGAGATGTGTATGTGCTTAAGAGAGCATTTTTACACACAAATTCAATTTTGTGTATTTGCAAATGTGTGTTATGAATTTATGAAGAGGTATAAATACTGCCTGAAATTACATCAGAGGCATCAGTTGAATACGAGAAAGCAAATAAAACAAACGAAGCGAAGAAGCGTTTATATACGTACATAGTTTCCTGAAGAAGAGAGAAGTTAATAAAATCGCGAAA
Source organism: Phasia obesa (assembly GCA_949628195.1). NCBI lineage: Eukaryota > Metazoa > Arthropoda > Insecta > Diptera > Tachinidae > Phasia > Phasia obesa. The sequence goes on along the minus strand of OX451217.1, from coordinate 71,045,190 downwards.
ACAAGTAATATATTTTCGAGTTAAAAAATATTAAATCATAAAATATGGCAAATCTACCACTGTTGTTGAGCTTAGCTGACGACCTTAATCGTCTTTCCTTGTCCAGTTCGCCATTTTACGAGCAACCTTTCTACTATATGCGCCATCCAGCCTGTTTGGCGTTAGCAAATGCTGGAAACCAAACTCAAAAGGTGCGTAACCGTGACACTTCTACCATTGGCAAGGATGGGTTCCAGGTGTGCATGGATGTACAACAGTTCAAACCCAGCGAGTTAAATGTTAAAGTTGTCGATAATTCTGTCATTGTGGAGGGCAAACATGAAGAACGCGAAGATGATCATGGCTACATTTCCAGACACTTTGTACGACGTTATGCCTTACCTAAAGGCTATGACCCAAACAAGGTTGTGTCCACACTCTCCTCAGATGGTGTTCTTACAGTTAATGTTCCTAAGCCACAAATTGAAGACAAATCTAACGAACGACAAATTCAAATCCAGCAAGTAGGTCCAGCACACTTGAATGTGAAGGAAAACCCTAAACCAGAAAAGGAGCAGGAAAGTGCCAAAGGTGATAAAGCTTAATCCAAACTACCAAAAGTCTAATTTTAAGTCCTTTTCCTTTGTTAACGTAAAATATGTATACCTATGTGAGTTAAAATATAAGTTTTATTAAAAGTTGTTTTAAATAAAAAAATATTGGAAAATTAAATTTTCGCAAAAACTTTTTTTAATTATGCTTGTACCTATAACCCGAACTTGTTTCGGCTTAAATCTAGTTTAGCGAAGCTTCTCCAATCAAAAAAAAAAAAGAAGTATCCAGGGTGATAGAGAATCAAAAAATAAGAGAAAAAATACATATGTATATAGTACGTAGGAAATTTTAGTAAGCGAAGCCAGTGTTGTTAGCATAGAGAAGAAAATCCTTGCAAAGCCGGTGTTGGTGTTCGAATCGAGAGTCTTATTTGTTATTATATCTTTCTTTATTGGAAAATTTTATATTTTTAGGGTTCCGTACACAAAGTGTAAAACGTAACCCTATTGTTTTCGCTACAATGTCTGTCCGTCTGTCAGCGCCTTTTATCTCTGGAACCGTAATAGGTAGACTCTTGAAATTTTCACAGATGATGTTATTCACGAATATGTGAACTGTAGGTGGGATACACTTGAAATTTACAAACAGTAATTAAAACTTAGTTCACTATATAAACAACTATAAAAAATAAAACTAAAAATTAAAGGGTGTTCCGATGTGGTGTGATTTGAATGTATAAGGCCTAAGTTTTGAACCATAATAGGTAGACTCTAGCTGTGGCCGCTATAGCAACCAAAATTAAAACTTATAGGGTGTTCCGATATAGAGGTGTTATTCATGAATATGTGTTTATATCTTGAACTGTAGGAAGCATAGACTATAGATTTACAAACAGTAATTAAAATTTAGTTCGCTATATAAACAAGTCTAGAAAAATAAACCTAAAAATTAAAGGGTGTTCCGATAGTGGTGTGATTTGCATGTATAAGTCCTAAGTTTTGAACCATAATAGGTAGACTCTTGAATTTTTCACAGAACGCGTATAACTCCGGCCAATATAGCAACAAATACCAAAACTTATAGGGTGTGCCGAAAGTGACGAGTTATTTGCCTGTATATCTTTATTTCTTGAGCTATAGGAAGCAACCACTAAAAATTTGCAGTGATTTAAACTATGTTCGCGTTATAAGCAAGTATACATATTAAACCTAAAAATTAACGGGTGTTCCGTTAGTGACGTGATTTGTATGTGTATATGGCATAGGTTTTGAACGATAATAGGTAGAATCTTAAAGTTTTTACAGGATGAGTATTACTATGGCCACTATAACAAATAGTAAAAATTAAAGGGTGTGCAGACAGTGACGTAATTTACATGCACATTGACTAATTTTTTAACCATAATAGATAGACTCTTGGAATTTTCAGAAATAGTGTATTACTTGACCCCTATAAAAACAATAAAAATTTAAAGGGTTTTGTCGACAGTGACGTGTTTTGCATGTATAACGACATATATTTTGAACCGTAATTAGTAGACTCTTCCAGTTTGTATAGAAGATGTTTTGCCATGGCCGTTATGACAATTACTAAAAATTAAAGGGTGTTCTGACAGTGACATGTTTTTCACGTATAGTAACTAATTTTTTTAATAGTAATAGGTAGACTCTTGGTATAGTCATAGAAAGAGAAAGCAAATAAAAAAATTAAAGGGTGTTCCGACAGAGACATGATTTGTACGTAAATAGCCTTATTTTTTGAACCCCAATAGGTAGACTCTTTAAATGTTTACAGTAAATGTTGTACTTCAGCCGCTGTAACAATTACTAATAACTAAAGGGTGTTCCATCAGTGACATGTTTTTCACGTATATTACCTTATTTTTTGAACCGCAATAGGTAGGCGCATGTATATTTCTATAGATACTCTATTACCATGGCCGCAATAAAGGGTGTTCCAACAGTGATGCAATTATGACTTTAATTTTAAAATTAAAGGCTGACACATAAGACATGAAAAAATTAACAAATTGAATTTTTAAAGTTGTACTAAACATAGTACGGAACCCTACGTGTGTGAGTCTAATCGCACTTGACTAATTTATTTTTATCACGTATCACTATACTTAATAGTGTAGTAATTTGAAGATAAAAAAAAATGCTTCGGCTCTGAATCGGCCAACTTTTTTTTTTCATTTTAGCGCAATCTAAATGGTAGATGTAATTACCCAGAGACGGGTACCGTAATCCATAACTGCATCAAATTTGGTGTGAATTATTACTTTCAAAACAAATAGGATATTCGAATAAGGACACGGACGACGCACATAGGGGTATTATATTGGCACATAGGGGTATTATAATGAAACTTTGCAGAAAAATCTGGGGTCTAATCACCGCATTCGATATCGAGTAAATTCTGTCGTAATTTTTCATTTTATCATGGCACTCTATATTGAATAAAAAGAATCGTAATTTGAGATTATAGCATTCGATATCGAGTAATAAAAAAGTTTTTCGATCGAGTTTTCATTTGATACGTCTGTGCTCATCGTATGCATATAAATTTAATTCTTTAGCGCCAAAAAGTTATTATATTTTGCTTTACAAATTTATTAAACACAACAAAAAATTATTTTTATAAAAAAAAATCATTTCCATAATGTAATATGAAAAAATGATAAATTTTAAATTTGACAAAATATGAATATAAACCATACGAAAGAGGAATTGAAAAAACTTAGATTACATTTCCTGTATAACATAGCTTTCAATTGTCGACACTGTGCTTTGTCCAAATCGTTCCAAGTAATTGTTAACCACACTATACACTGGCAAGCTAGAGTCAAATGTGAAATTGTGGGCATTGCGATTGTCGTGATTTGTGCGGCCGTTCTCCTGTATGTATGGGCTGTAAAATAATATAAATAAACGTTTACGCTTTAAGGATCTTACACATATGTCGCATTTATGTAACTTTTAATTTAAATGTATAGATTTCTTGCGACGGACCAAATTTGTGCGCTGGGTAAATGCCAATGGAGAAAAGTCAATTTTAAACGTCATTTCGTAGGTGTGAATACGTTCATGGCCAAAAAAGAGTTGTCACAAATCTGACAAATAAATGGCCTTTGCCCTGAGTGTCTGATTTTATGAAAAAAAATATTTGAAAAAATAATGCAATTATTAAAAGAAATAGATTACATACTTCTTAAAACCATAAAAAATTATTTTAATGGGTAGGAGGTATTCCTCTAATCCCAACCCCAAAACGTCCCTGTGAAAAAAAATTTTTTTTTTTTGCCAATTTCCTAAAAATATTCATTTTTAATCTTTCCAATGCCCAACCAATCCCTGCCTCCCAAGAATATTATTAAAAAAATATTTTTGTAATTTGTTACTTAATAGTATTTTATTTATCGGAAAATAATTAATTTATTCATAGTAATAACTTATTTATGATTGTGGGTCTAGTAAAGAGTGGGTCAGAACTTAGACCTATGAATAATATCTATGTTACATTGAACCCTTGAAAACTCTCTAGCAAAATTCTGCCTGTAAAGCCGGCAATGTTTGTTTCGTGGCTCAGCCGCGTCTTCTGATAACAGCCCAATAGGCAACAATGCCTCATTCATAACAGTTGCACCATGTATTAAAATCTTGTGCATTGTAGGTGTCATAGGATGCCACTCATATAGAGAAAAGTAAAGTTTTGCAGTATCTAAGCAATAATTCCAATTCCAGTTATTTCTGCAGCTAATTCAGGATTGGAAAAACAATCTTCTGCTAGTGTTACCATCGTTGGTATTTCAAAATCCAGCTTTCGGTACACCTATTATTAGCCCTAATTCACTTCTATATTTTTCTTGGATATTTTTTTTCTCGCGTTAAGAATGGCTTTGTCCGAATCAGATTTTATTTGCCAATTTTTTCACTTTTAGTTTATATGACAGGTGTAATATGCTCTTAAATAGTCGAATTCTGTCGTGTAAAGTAGATATTGCGAAAGAAAGGGCATCTACGTCTATATCTCTTTTGATATTTAAATTGTTTTTTGTACAGGTAATAAAAGTATTAGATGTAATGATTTAAAAAAAAAAAAACTTCTACCTTCAGCTTAAAAAGCTTTTCACTTTTTTTTTTTGACAAAAAAAAAACCTTTTTTTAATTTTGAACGAAATTTTTTATCATTAAAAATTAAAAAAAAAAAATCTAAAAACTAACATAAGTAGCTACTAATAAACCCTTTTACAGAAAAAAATCAATACAAAATCTTTATTCGTTTAGCCACCAAAAAATATATTGCAAACCTCTCAAAATCCAAGGAAAATAGATGAATGTATGACATTGCTACATCCTAGCAAAAAAGGACGAAGACTAGACATTCTTGAAAACATGGAAATCTACAAAACGCGAACTTTTAACGAAGATATTATTAACGAACAGGTAAACACAACCTCAGATACAATTTTCACACCACTAAACCTTCTAAAACATTCTAACAAACGAAAAACACCTGCAGACGGACACACTTACCTAGCTAACAATAAAAGACAAAAATACTAAATTATCAACTGACCTCAAAATAAATATATCAGGTAACAAGCAATCTACCTGTACAAGACCTTTTAAATAAACACCACCATAATGAACAATTACCTAAACTCATTACTATTTATACTAAAGCAGATAATACTAACTCTCCAGTACAATTTTAAACTCGGCTTGAAAATGATGTCTTTACATCGAAAGCGCTCGCCAAACGTACCAAAACAACAGCCAGTGACGACGGTCTTCACCGAAAAATATGACAACAGTATTTTATTTACTGGCGGAACAAATCCAATCAATTTAATACTCTCAAAATCGTTTAAAGTCAATAAAAACATATGCGATTTACTCAACTTTCCTGATTTTAACAGTGTCCCAAAACGACAAATCTCAAGTAAAAGCCTTGAAAATTCACTATACGATGCAGAATTTCATTGTCTGTCGAGCTGTGTACTTTAATTTTTACATTTCTTAAATTAATTTTTGGCCTAGTGTCCGGCTAGATGGCAAAATACCCCTTTTTGCGACGTAGCGTACACTTAGTCATTATACTCTCTTTTGAATTCTTATTTACATGTCGCACACTAAATCATATACAGTCACAATTAAAAATCCCAAATGTTCAGAAGAGGCAAAAAACTGTTTTAAAAAATGGTTGTAATTTTATTAAATAAATGGTTGTAATATTATCAAACTGCCCTTTTGGGCACAGAAGTCCATAAAACATTGAGGAATGTGCGATTTTTAACCGAAAAAGGTTGTTTCGTATATATAAATTTTAATACTTTATTCTTGATAAATATTTTGTCTGAATTCTTGATTATGCGTCTGTCTTCTTGATTATGCATGGTGTAAATCTCAAAATAATTTAGGTTGTAGTAAAAATTAATCTCAAATTGTTCGAAATTAATCATTCTATTTGAAAACGATCGTCTTAAAATTGATCGAATTTCAAATTTCAAAATTTGTTGAATTTTTAAGCTAAGGTAATTTTTTTTTAAATCTCCGTTTTTAGATAAAATTTCGATACTATCATTAAATATCGATTTTTTGTAATGTCTCGATTTTTCCGAGAAAGAACATTTTTACATTATAAAATAGATTGAATTTTTTACTTGGACACTAGAAGAATGTCATGCATTATCTGGATCTCTATAATCTTCTTCGGCATTCTATTTAACCAACCAAACTCATATAGCAGAATACGAAATTTTACCTAAATTAATAATAATCGATTTTTTGAGAAATTTCATTTGTAATTTTAGAATTTTGGTAAGTTTTTAATATTTAGACGATTTGTGACATATTATAGTGACTTTTTACCAATATTTTTGTGAACGCTCTACAGATAATAAGGTTTGAATATCAAAATGAAATTCATTACATATGTATATGCTTTTGTATATGGAGATGAAGAGCTGTATATTTTTTGGCATAATTGGGAAAGGGGTTGGGGTAGTTTACTTGAAATTCCATCCCGAAAATAATAATTTTTTGATTGCAATATACAACTTTGAACTTTTATTCCTTATGTAATATATCCATAAAAATATATTTTTTCAAGAGGCATAGTAAAGTTGAGTGTAGGCCACTTATATCCCGTTCAGGCTGCTCCGAAATAAAGTCATTTCCTGATTTCGACCGAAATCAATTTTAAATTACGTAATTTCGCATACATTTAACCTTTGCCCAAATTAACTCATTCTACTTAATTTCGTCGAAATTAACTTGAAATTACGATAGACAACGCTAGTTTTGTAGAAAAAGCTACTTTTTTGCAACCATGACCATTCTTACAACCTTGAAAGTGCGCATTTGTCAGAAAAAATTTAAAAGCCAAATCAAATACATAATGGAAATACATATATACATAATTGTCGATTAATTTTGTTGTAGTGGTGTTGTTAATATTCGTCTAAATTTTAAATTAATGCGAAAGTGTTGGGCAAAAGAATTAAATTATACAACATGGTCAGCTGTTTGCGAAATTCACTCAAATGTCAAAAAGCCCAGTATAAACACTGTAGATTTCGTTCGTAATTTTAGCTCTAAATTACTTAATTTCGTGGCAGCCTGAATGGGCTATTATCACATTTCAGCAGTTTTTGGCGTTTAAGTCCCCTTTTACAATAGACAGAAACAGGGCAGACATTTTTTAATTCTTTTTTGCTCTATCTTAAACCTTTCACAATAGAAATAAACAAGACAGACAGATTTTTGCATATTCTATTTTCGGATTTATTTACTTTATATGTGTGTGTGTGTTTGAAAACCAGTGGTATATGTCCTTTGTTAAGCAAGTAAACGCCGACTTGAGAAATACAATATGAAGCAACACAGAAAAAAGCAGAAAAGAAAAACGAGAAAATGTCTAGTACGATAGTCATGATAGTCCCGTTCCACACTTGCAATTTTTGTTATTGAAACATTTTTTAAATTCTCTTTTGAAGTTGCATTCGTGTCCATACTTTATAAATTGTGTTTCTGACGACTGTATACTTTTATACAGTCATTCTCATGACGAAAAGACCATACAACAACAACAATAGAGAGCCGCAGCAGAGTTACAAGTACATGAAACATTTTACCGCAGCCATTTTTATTTCCACTCCCAACAACAAATACATGTGTTGCAGAAACAAAAATTGCAAGTGTAGAATGGGACATATACTCACTCTTCTTAAAATACAAGCCTTACATAATGTCCCAATAGGACAGAGAAAGTATGAGCAGCAAAATAATGTATTTTAGGTAATTAAGTAGGCAAATATTTGAAAATATTTATTTAACATTGCATAATCCATAAAATGTTATTATAGTTGCGATAAAAGTTTTTCTATTAAAGTGAAGTGAAAACGTAAATGCGTAAAAACGTTTATGAAATTCGCTAAGACATACATATGTACATATGTATGTAGGTGTTTAATTTCAAGATTTTTTTTTGGCAACGAATATTCCCGGCTAAAAATTCGTCGTTCGTCCCAGTTGTACTCCCAGCATTATTTTGAGATAAATTAAAATTATTCTATAAATCGAGAACATGTATAATTTTTGTTTCAAGTTAAAAAAATGTATACTGTTGCAAAAATACCTAACAAACATCGAGTTTATTTTATTAGTTTTCGTAAACGTAAAAACAAACCATGTACAAGCTAAGCTGCCAGATTTGACGATTTATCGTTTCATTGCTAAATAATGAAAAATTTGCGTTTGAGGCATTAAAAAGCATAACAAATAGTGCCAAAAGCACCAAGTTGGCTTCCTGGAACGAACAATTAAAGACATTCACCCCTATCGGGGATAATTATTCCCATGAAAAAACTCCCAAATTTTTCTATCGTGAATGATTCCAATAACAATTTACTTGTATTTTACGGTATAAATCATTCACGATAGAAATTTTGGGAGTTTTTTCATGGGAATAAATATTCGCGATAGGGGTGATTATTTTCCTTTGGTACAAACATTGATAATATTGATACCGATAACTTGATTTTAAATAATTTAAATTTAATTTCTGAAATAAAAAAAAATTGCTAAAATAAAATATAAAATACAAAACGAAGGTCTTTGTGTTGAATTGGAAATATTGGAGGAGAAAAAAATGTGATCTTAGTTCACAAAAAAATGGTCTGTTTTGAATGACCTAGTGAAGGATAATTTTCAACGCTAGAAATAGTACTGATTCTTATGATCAGCTGAAAAAGCTCGCGTTTGCTGTTCTTTTCCTTTTCGGTTCTATATCAGTGTTGGGATCTGACAATGTATAAATTGTACCGCTCCAATGATAAAATTGTATCAAATCAGCATAAATTGTACCAAAATTTGGCTCGATATTAAAATATAATAAATCATTACACTAGTACAACATTTGAAAAAAATGGGAGACTTATCGGCATGTTTTGAAAACTTAAGTGCACTAAATAAAACAAATATAATACTTAAAGCGAACAGTGTGCTTGCATCTCCTTGGAAGTTTTGAGTAAGTTAGGTTTGTATGTTGTTGTTTTTAATTTTAGACATGGTTCCAAGTTCTCATCAATAAGACGGCTACTGAGTTTACTATTGATTGATAATGTTCATGCTTGAAAAAGATTTTCGCAGACATAAATGTAAACATACATACATATGTATGTATGTAGAACAGTGTTGGGATTTGTGGTACAATTGTACCAAATTTGGTACAATCTACACATCAGTGGTACTTCATACTTTTTTGGTACAATTTCATGTAAAATTGTTTCAATAATTTTTTTATTTAATCAATATTTTTTCTTACAATAAATAACATTTCCAATTTCAAAGTTCTTCAACTCTGTCTAGAACTAACTAAATTGCTACATTCTTTATTTACATTCATGATTTTCAAAATATAGTTTGATAACCCTTTAAGGCCTTTTTGCTGAACTATAGCGTTTGAACTTATTTGCATCGCCTATTCTATTCTTTTTAGAGAGAAATCGTAAGGGCATTTTTGTAATGAGATGACTCGTTAATTATTATCCCAAATAACTCCAATATACTCTTTCGGCTTAAGATCCGATTACTTTGGTAGAGTTTCAAGCATCTGCTGGAAATTGTAGAATAACCTGCTTGCTGCTAACACGTAATAATTTTGCTTATAAAATCGATATTTTGGCAATATAACTGTTAGTACATAAATTAGCGACACAAAAAGAATAATTCAAGGAATCAAGTTCAATTATCATTACTTTAAAATACTGTATATACCAATATAAACAAACTAATTAAATTAATAAAGGATGAAAATAATAACAATTTGGCTAATAAGTTTGCCGACCACTGTCTTCAGGCAATAAAAATAAATATTTGATGATGATTTCGGTTTCGCTATCCGACCTCGTACTGCATTTTTTATATTTTATTAACAATTTTCCAGGCTTCTTGTTTTGCAAAAACTCGATTTCTAAAATGCATCGTCTATGATGCATTGCATAAAGCGAATTACGACCTAATAAAATCTATTGAAAATTAAATAAAAAAAATTTATGTATATTTTTCAAATTGTTTTATTAAAAAAAAAAACATTAAAAACTAAATGAAAAATTAATTTATTTTGTTTCCATTTTATTAGACGCTCGTTTTTCCTGATGATTTGACTCTTCTGGTTGCTTAACACTCAAATGGGCAGGACCAGTCTGTTGTATTTGAACAACGCGTTCATTATTTTTTTTAGCGTTGCTGGGTGGTGGTGGTGGAGCTTTAACTGTCAGAACACCATCCGATGATATAGTAGAGACAACATCTTTTGGATCATAGCCTTTGGGCAATGAATATTTACGTATGAAGTGTCTTTGTATTAAGCCATGTTCATCTTCACGTTCCTCATGCTTGCCTTCAACGACAACATTGCCATCAATGGTCTTTACACTCAATTCATTAGGTGTGAATTGTGAAACATCCATACAAACTTGGAAACCATCTTTGCCAACATGTGGAATAAGTTGAGATTTTAGCAAGTCATTTAATTTGCCAGGACGGTGAAGTTTAGCCATCACGTATGGATTATAACGGCGACGTGGTGTACGCATTACCAGTGAACGCTGATAAGGACGGAATATGTCTACTGGATGTATGCCGAGACCAAAAGTATCTTCCAACAATTGTTCCACATCATTGAAGGCATCAAAATCACTCAACACGGGTACCAATGACATTTTGTTGTATTAATTTTCCGTTAAAATCTTTGAATGTTTTTGTTAAAATAACAGTAAACTTAAATTTTTCTTTGAGTTTTAAGCAGTGGCTTTTTCTCGTCTTGCGTTTCAACAATAACTGTTCCACTGCGAACAATTTTTGTGTTTTTATACTCTTTTAACATTAAAAAAGAGAATATTCGAGAAAGGCCTAATTAAAATGAGAATTTTCAAGAATAACTCTCTTAATATTCTAAAGAGGAATTTTAGAATTATAACATACACTCTCTCTACCAAGGCATATTTAACAAGGTGATAGCGTAAGGGAGAGGAAATTTGAGCAAAAAACTTTTTGAATTTTTTTTTTATATGGATTTTGACAGTAAAATCTATTTCATTCTCTCTTAAAATAAATGATTAATGTCAAACTCCATATAAAAAAATTGATAATATTTATCTTAATATTATTTCCGCCTTGTGCAGTCAGTTGGTTAAATATGCCTTGCCTCTGATGTAATTTCAGGCAGTATTTATACCTCTTCATAATTGCGGCACACATTTGCAAATACACAAAATTGAAACTGTGTGTAAAATTGCTCTCTTAACCACATACACATCTCCATTATTCTAGTACATTCTTTTAAAATAATTGTTTGTTTTTTGAATATGTTCTCTTTTATGTTTTGGTTAAATTAATAGAAATGTATATCTTTGCTACTCTTTTTATCTGTCACTGTTTTAAAATACACAATATTAATATCCCAGCGGAAAAAATGCATTTATTTCATATATGTATGTATGTATAATTAAATATTATAAATATTACATATTACTTTAGAAAGGTATTACTCTGAAATCGAGAATGTAATTTCAACCGACATAAAATGAAAAAGGAATGTACCAAGGCCTTGGAATGTACTGTGTCTTCGTGTGATAATTGTTCGTGTTTTCCATTTACTTTATTAGAAAAAGATTCGATGTTTCACATCGCCTTCATGTGGCCTCTTTATTTACACTTTTTTTATTTAAAACGTAGTTTATGTTTGAACGCGTACTAAAAAGGATCAAAAATGCAGCAAGTAAAATTATATACATATGTAAATATAAATTTATTATACTATTTGGAAATAGGAATATTTTTTCTTAATTTTAATATTGAAATTACTTAGGTTTTTAATAATTTAAAATGTTTTTTTTCTTTTAGTTTTAATAATAATAAATAAACAATGTGTATAATAGAAATGTGCATATCTAGAAATAATGAATTCTAAAATTCTTGGTTATACTCTTATTACCCATCAACACCTATTATCCAATGACAATAAGCCAATTTGTAACATCTGTAATTTACCACAGTCTGTTGAGCATATCCTAGACATATGTCCTAAATATTATCCCCAGAGATTATCAACGTTCGGAACATCTACACCTAGCTCTTTAGTTGCTGACCCATCTCATCATAATATAAAAACAATATACAATTTTATTAAGAAATGTAAATTATTAAATATGATTTAATTTATCCCTTAAATTTATAAACCAAATCTATATTATACTTAGAGTCCAAGGCATATTTATTTAAATATGCCTTGTTAGAGTCGAATTCCTCAGTTGCTCGTACTCTCTTTCTTTCATTATATGATATCATTCACTGTATTATATATGTATGTAATTCTAATAAAATAAAAAAAATTAAAAAAATGACAATAAAGAGGCCACATGAAGGTGATGTGAAACATCGAATCTTTTTTTAACAAATTAAATGGAAAACACGAACAATTATCACACGAAGACACAGTACATTCCTTTTTCATTTTGTGTCGGTTGAAATTACCTTCTCGATTCCAGAGTAATACCTTTCTAAAGTAATATATTACATATTTAATTATACATACTTATGTATATGAAATAAATGTATTTTATTCCACTGGGATATTAATATTGTATATTTTAAAACAGTGACAGATAAAAAGAGTAATAGCAAAGTTGTAAATAAACAAATTTCTCTTAAATTGGCCAAAACTTAAAAGAGAGCAAACAAACAATTGTTTTAAAAGAATGTACTAGAATAATGGAGATGTGTATGTGCTTAAGAGAGCATTTTTACACACAAATTCAATTTTGTGTATTTGCAAATGTGTGTTATGAATTTATGAAGAGGTATAAATACTGCCTGAAATTACATCGGAGGCAAGGCATATTAAACAAGGTGATAGCGTAAGGGAGAGGAAATTTGAGCAAAAAATTTTTTGAATTTTTTTTATATGGATTTTGACAGTAAAATCTATTTCATTCTCTCTTAAAATAAATGATTAATGTCAAACTCCATATAAAAAAAATTGAAAAAATTTCTCTTTAATATTAGCTCCGCCTTGTGCTGTCACCTGGTTAAATATGCCTTGATCGGAGGCATCAGTTGAATACGAGAAAGCAAATAAAACAAACGAAGCGAAGAAGCGTTTATATACGTACATAGTTTCCTGAAGAAGAGAGAAGTTAATAAAATCGGGAAAACAAGTAATATATTCTCTAGTTAAAAAACATTAAATCATAAAATATGGCAAATCTACCACTGTTGTTGAGCTTAGCTGACGACCTTAATCGTCTTTCCTTGTCCAGTTCGCCATTTTACGAGCAACCTTTCTACTATATGCGCCATCCAGCCTGTTTGGCGTTAGCAAATGCTGGAAACCAAACTGAAAAGGTGCGTAACCGTGACACTTCTACCATTGGCAAGGATGGGTTCCAGGTGTGCATGGATGTACAACAGTTCAAACCCAGCGAGTTAAATGTTAAAGTTGTCGATAATTCTGTCATTGTGGAGGGCAAACATGAAGAACGCGAAGATGATCATGGCTACATTTCCAGACACTTTGTACGACGTTATGCCTTACCTAAAGGCTATGACCCAAACAAGGTTGTGTCCACACTCTCCTCAGATGGTGTTCTTACAGTTAATGTTCCTAAGCCACAAATTGAAGACAAATCTAACGAACGACAAATTCAAATCCAGCAAGTAGGTCCAGCACACTTGAATGTGAAAGAAAACCCTAAACCAGAAAAGGAGCAGGAAAGTGCAAAAGGTGATAAAGCTTAATCCAAACTACCAAAAGTCTAATTTTAAGAGTTAAAATATAAGTTTTATTAAAAGTTGTTTTAAATAAAAAAATATTGGAAAATTAAATTTTCGCAAAAACTTTTTTTAATTAAGCTTGTACCTATAACCCGAACTTGTTTCGGCTTAAATCTGGTTTAGCGAAGCTTCTCCAATTAACTGAGTTGAGTTGTAAACCGTAATAGGGGCATAAATAGGTTAGTAATTTGAAGAATAAAAAAAAAATGCTTCGGCTCTTAATCGACTTTTTTTTTGCAAATTTTAGCGAAACCTATATGGTTCTTATTAAAACTTGGCATTAATTAATATTAACTAATACTTCTTTTTTAATTCTTTATTTTTTTGTTTTATAAATCAACAACTATTTATTTATGTAATCAAAATAATGTAAATTCATGCTTAGTTTTTAAACTCCGCGAAGCCTTGTGGCTTGTCTGCGGGAAAATAACTACTTAACTAATTAATTACTTCGTAAAGTATAAATATTATTATTGCGAGGACAATAAGTAATTTTTATAAATTTTTTTCTTATGTGATACGTTTGAAATATCCTTTATGTTCCTTGGCATGTCGTTATATATTTTTTGCAATAATACTTTTAGTGTTCGATCACCATAGCTGTTTTTCGTTCTTGCGATTGTAAGTCTGCCTTCAGAATGTAGTCGTGTGTTGTATTGATGAGAAATGTTTTGCAATATTTGGGGATTGTTTAGGTCAGTCAACACTGTGAGTACGTATATACTCTTGATGCTTAATACATTAAGATGACATTGTAGATTTTCGATAGCTATGTTACTGTTGGTAGCTCGAGTTTGTTCATACGGTTGCATATTGAGTGTTTCTGGGCGAGTGTTGTACCTAATGTTGTTGTGTCTTGTGGCGTTGTTATTGGACTGAGTATGTAGGCGGGAGTAAGTGAAGTTTTGATTGTTGATTTGATTTTTAATAATATCTTTAGTAGGTAATTTTGTGTCCTTTGCAGGCTTTTGCAGTGAGAAGAGTTTCCCCAAGCCGATATTCCATGTCTTATATATGATTCGACTAAAGAGAAGTATATTTGCCGAAGTACTGTGTTTGTAGCAACGTAGCTGAGGTTATATAACGAGTAAACGGCTTTACGTAGTTTCTTTTGGAGCTCTTTTATGTGCATTTTCCATTTAAAACGTGCTATCTACGAATACTCCTAGGTATTTATATGTGTTTACTAGTTCAATTGTGGTGTTGCATGTGTCGTTATCGAGTCTTTCGTTTGCATTGTCGTGTATACACTTGACGTCATGATATTTTAATTTTATATTAATTTGTTTCATGTATGGCTGTCTAATATGCATCAGTTTTGTTTTGGATGCATTAATTACCAGCCCATTATGGTGACACCATTTGGATACGGTATTTAGCTGGTTTTGCATAATTGTTATAGCTGTCTCTATATTTTTGTGTATAACCACCATCGTTGTATCATCGGCGTATGCATAAGTGTCGCAGTCTTTAAGAGAGTTAAGCATGTCATTTGCGTATATTAAGTATAGTAGTGGACCTAATTTCGATCCTTGTGGGACTCCGTGTTGTGATTTAGTCTCCTTACTTAATTTGTTTTCGATCTTGACGCAATAGCTGCGTAAATTTAAATAGTCTTTGAACCATGTTCACACATTTCCCCTAATTCCGTTTCTTTCCAGTGTTTCTAATAGTTTTGTATGCAATAGAGTGTCAAATGCTTTACTAAAATCGATGAATAATACCAAACATTGTTCATTTATACTCAGAGCGTTGTTAATTTTATCAGCAAATTTGCCTAGAAGTTGACTTATATTTTTTTCCTTCTGAAAACCAAATTGGTTCGGATTTATTATTTTATTATATTATTATTTTGGTTAAGAAATTATTAAGCCTTTTGACTATGACTTCCTCTAACACTTTTCGATTACCGGTAATATTACTATTGGCCTATAGTTATTAACAACTTACAAAGTACTTGGTCATTGCCCCACGCCCACTGGTTTTTTGCATTGTTTTGTGTCTCATATGTGACTCATGAACGTAGTAAAAACAATTTTATTTAACACCTTCAATGAGTCACATATGAACACATAATCAAATAATTTGCATGACAAATGCGTTTTTGAGCGACAATAACAGTTAATGAGAGACCATTGTCAAGTACATAGTTTATTGTGCATTTTTGTATAATTGAGGTTAGGATTACAATAAAAAACTTGGAAAAAATGGGCAATAAAAAATATACATGTGAAGAAATAATGCGATATATAGAGAATACTGATGAGGAAGATTTTAGTGGTGGAAGTGATGAAGAATACCAGTGATGACGAGGAATGTGAGGATACGGAGGAAATTGCATCTATGGAAAATAGAAGTAGCGAGGTTAATTTACAAACACTGGAAGCCCCATCGCTATCTAATGCACATAATTTGCAATGGAAAAGTGATGTTTTACATTTGGGGAGAGAAACATTTACAGGTAACCACGGTGTACAAAACATTGATGCAATTACTGAAGATGGGCGAATCAGTTTGAAGAAAATCTATGCTTACTTTATATCTGATGATTTAATTGATGAAATGGCCATTCACACTAATAATTACGCTAACTTATTAAAAGGTGTACGTACTGCCCAGTTCAGTCGAATGACGAGGTGGAAATATGTCAGTAGAGAGGAGTTGAAATTATTTTTTGGAGTTATTATGTATATGGGTCTAAATCCTAAGCCATCAATCGAGCACTATTGGAAATTGGACGTGCTTTATTATAATCCCCTTATGCACAAAATAAATATGTCATACAACAGGTTCACGTAAATTCTACGATGCTGGCATTTTACAGCGGTCCAAATAGGCGTTATTGGCGAACAAAGAACTCATAAAATAATCCCACTTATACATAAAGTGATACATAATTTTTGCAGCCTCTATATTCATTCCGATATAATAGTTGTTGATGAGTCTATGGTAAAATTTCATGGAAAGTTGACCACAAAAACATACAACCCAGCTAAAACTAATCGCTACGGTATAAAAATATATAAGGCCTGTGCAATAAATAGTTACACATTACACATTATCAGAAATATATGATGGCTTATCACAACAGTTAGAGGGTCTCGATAAACCTGGATCAACAGTAGTAAATCTCACAGAACCGCTGTTAGATGAAGGTCGTATTATTGTTGCTGATAACTATTATACTAGTTTACCATTGGCTGAATACCTAAAAGGTCGTAAAACTGACAGAAGAAGTAATAAAAGCGAAGTTAAGGAGAGTAGACCAAATAGCTAGACAAAAGGACAATCTCTATACTGTACTAAAATGGCATGATAAGCGTGACGTACTTTTGATTTCAACGTGCCACGGAGATGGTATGTCTAAAGTACATACAAAAAGAGGTGATGTTATGAAACCCGATGCCATAATTGACTATAATGAAGCAAAAAAATGGATTGATATTTCGGACCAACTAGCTTCATTCCATTCTCCATTACGTAAAAGTTTAACGGTAAAAGAAGATAGCAGTAGATTTACTATTTCAAGTCGCTATTGTCAATACAAGATGCATTTACAATGAGATGGTAGACGGCCCTAAGTTGACAGTTTTACAAGTCCAAGAGCATCTAGTCCGATATTTTCTTGGACCAGCAGCATTAACCACAGAACATAACCTTCCTCGAGGACCAAGTACCTCAAGAACTTCAATTCCATTTTCTGGACATAGCCTCGAAGAAATTCCACGGAATGTGCACAACAAACTCGTACGAAAAAGATGCAGTGGGTGCTACGTCAAATTGAAAAATGAAGGACAACTGGCTAAAAGAGCAAAACAAGTGCATACTGAATGCAAAATGTGTAAAAAAGCATTCTGTTTGCCATGCTATAATGAGAACCATGCCTGATTTTATTATTTTTTATGAATAAAAAGATTATCTTTTGTGTTTGATTTTTATATATTATATTTTGGAGTATATTGAATAAAAAACTACTTTCAGAAAAAAATTTAGAAATTTTTTTTCATTTCCTTTAAAGTTAGGGATTTTTCTATACGTCCATATAGAATTCGCAAAACTATAACGCCAGGTTCATAACACAAATGGTTCCTTAAATTGTATACAGAAATGAGTCACTTGTAACTCATGAACGTATTATAATACGCTCCCGTGAGTCATATATGACTCATTGGACAGCTTTTGTATATGGGTCTTATAGTGGATGTTTTTAGTATTTTTGGGATTTTAGATGTGTTGATACTCTCATTGATAAATGCCGTTATTACGGGAGTAAGGGTTAGAGCATTATCTTTTATATCTTTAGTTCTGATTCTGTCGATGCCTGGACCTTTGTTTTTATTTAACTTAGTTAATATATTATAAATTTCATTTTCATTTGTATGTTCAATGTACATTGAGTTTTCTTTGTGTTTGATAGTTTTTATGTCGCATGTGTGAATTATTTTTATTACATTTTCATGAAAATTCTTTGCAAAATTGTTTAAGATACTTTCAATGCTATGGTTTTTAAAGTTATTTAATATTGTGTTATCAATATAATATATACTTGTACTGTTTCTTATTTAGTTCCTTTAAGTAATTACATACATATATAAAAAAATAAAAAGCTTTAATTTAAATTAATTATATTTACAATAAACCTTTATATGTTTTACACAAAAAATATCTTAATTCTTATAAGCAGATTTTTCTTAAATGAGATGTTTTTATTCACGGCAAATGCTATACCTGAGACTTGTATTTATCTAAGGAAATTTATATAAAAAAACGCAATTTGTATTTACATCAGCACATTCATCCATCGTCAGTTTGTTAGAACGAATTTTAATACTATCTAACTCTTTTGTCGTTTTTGGTGCTTATTTATTCTTTACTACTTATATTTGTCGATAAATATTTTGATTTTTCAATTAGAAAAAGTCCCATTTAATTCTTAAATTGCATGTACATATGTGTTCCAGGAATCCTTACAACCTCTTAGCCCTTCTTTCACTTGAATTTGATGTTCATAATTGGACTAAATTATGTGTTTACATACGCACACATAGCCCATTTGTGACTGGTAAGAGAATTTCAACGAATGTAGTCAATCTAGTTCGGTTATTATTTCATAAGAACAATTTTTATATAAATGCAGAATGTCGTCCTTCCAAATTTTAGACAGCATTTTCTTCATATTTTTAACTATTCTTATTAACAACGATTTTGTCATAAAACCCTTTCATTAAAAAAAAATTTTGTTAAGTACATGACTGTATTTTAAGAAATACCTGAAATTGTTATTTTATTATCCTGTTCATCAACTCGTCAAGTATTACACTAATTTTAAAATAATAAATATTTTTCATAAAAAATTAATTCAATTTCCCCTTTTTTAAATATTTGTTTAAAAATTTTTTATAATTGAATTGCATACATATGTACATTAAAAGTCCTAATATCACAAATACTAAGAATAACAAATGACAAATTAAATAATAGTTTTCTTAAATATTTTTATTAATAAATAACAAAATGCATTTATAAATTCTCATTTGTAACCGAAAGTGCAAAAAATGTTCACAAAAATACTCTACAAGATCACTAAAACTACGCTTAAGATCATTAAAAATACACTAAAAATTCACTAAAAAGTACGCTAAAAGAACACTACACAAACACTAAAAAATACTCTACGCAAACACTAAAAATACTTTATAGAAAAAACGCAACCACTAAAAGTTCGCTACGTAAAATCTTAAAGATCAGTACACATACATAAAAAGAACACTAAAAGTACGCTAAAAAAAAGAACAGTACGTTATTTTAGTGTTTGTGCTCATCAGCCAACGATCGTTGGCTAAAAATAAGTTAAACGTTTGTGTTCTTTGAAGTTAAGTTTGAAGCTAAGTTAGCGTACTGTTTTTTGTTAAACCAGTACGCTATGATATCGTACTGTTTTTTTTCGAACGCTGCCACCACCTCTTTGCGTTTCTCTGTTTAAGAAAAAGGTCTCTGTACAGAACTCTACAATAATCAAATTGTATATAACACCTACGTTGTAACCTCCTAAGTAATTACCGACAGACGGGTACCGTAATCCATAACTGCATCGAATTTGGTGTGAATTATTACTTTCAAAACAAATACGAAATTCGAATAAAATATTCTGAGGACGCTGACGACGTAGCTTACACTTAGCCTTTATACTCTCTTTTGAATTTTTATTTACATATCGCACACTAAATCATATACAGTCGCAATTAAAAATCCCAAATGTTCAGAAGAGGCAAAAAACTGTTTTAAAAAGCTTAAGGTAGATTTATCTTAAACCTCTTTCACTATCAGAGTTGTCAAATATGGCGATTTCTGGCCAAATATTGCAATTTTCAATCTTATTTGTCGATCGAATTTTGGATATGGCGACATGGCGATTTTTAAAATAATCGGAGATATTTTTGGCGATTTTTCATTGACTTTTGGCAAACATTAGAAACTGAATTAAGGAATATCATTATGGATAACAAAGAAATTGAAGTTTCAAAACTAAACTGTTTTTCATATTTAAATATGAATTTACTTCTTTAAAAAGTTCACGAACATCTTTCCATTTTCATATTTAAAAATGTTTTTCATATCTAAAGAAGATTTTATTCTGAAAACTGGGAACTTTATTTAAAGTTTCGAAGGATCCTTCGTTTTTAAAATTTCAAAAATTCAAAAATTTTTATAAATCCAAACATACGTACAGCGTCAAAAGTGAGTTAACATCGCCTATAAGTTTATATTTCGTTTTATTACAATGTTAATGTTAGTACTTCAACTATTTGTACAGCTTAAATTATAATGTCATTATATTACCAATTAACTATCAGCAAAATATGATAAAAAGTAAAACAGCAATTTTATTTTCTTTTAATTAAAAAAAAAATAAAACATAATTCTTCAGTGGTGTTAACTCACTTTTGACGCTGCAGAGCACTGTCTGTATCAACCATAAGAAAAAATATTAACTTTTGTTTTAGAAAGATTATAAAAAATATGATATTCTGTCTAATTATGGAGAGCTACATTAGTTTTTTACTTGATGTGCTGGTAATTCCAATGAATTTTTTATACTTATTTTCTACATACAAAGCAAGTTTTTAAGTTAGGATTACATGAAAGACATGACATGAAAGACATTAACATGAAAGACAACAAATACAAAATAAACAATTATTTTAAAACAATGTAGCAAGGCATATTTAAATATGCCTAGGAATGTAGTAATTGTTGGTAGAAAAATATCCCAACAACATCAGCAAGATGTATATAAACAAATGTATCTTAATTATCCAAAACATCAATAAATCAGTCCAGTGCGAGTTAATCTCACACACATAGGGTTCCGTACTATGTATAGTACACCTTTAAAAATTCAAGTTGTTAATTTTTTCATGTCGGATGGGGCACCCTTTACTTTTAAAATCAAAGTCATTCGCGAAAATTGTATCGCTATTGGAACACCCTTTAAATTTTAGGAATTGTTATTATAGTGGCCATGGTAATACACTTTCTATAAAAATATCAGGCCTACCTATTGCGGTTCAAAAAATAAGGTAATATACGTGAAAAACATGTCACTGATGGATCACCCTTTAGTAATTAGTAATTTTTACAGCGGCCGAAGTACAACATCTACTGTAAACAATTCAAGAGTCTACCTATTACCGTTCAAAAAATAAGGCTATTAAAGTAATAGTCATGTCTCTGTCGGAACACCCTTTAATTTTGTTATTTGTTATAACGGCAATGGAAATTCTTTTTCTATGAACATATCAAGAATTTAGCTATTACGATTAAAAAAATAAGTCACTATACGTGAAAAACATGTCATTGTCGGAACACCCTTTAATTTTAAGTAATTGTGATTGGTTAAGTGGTTGCCTCCTATAACTCAAGAAATAAAGACATAAAGGCAAATAACACATCACTTTCGGAACAACCTATAAGTTTTAGTATTTATTGCTATAGTGGCCACAGTTATACACCTTCTGTGAAAATTTCAAGAGTCTACTTTTTATGGCTCAAAACTTAGGCCTTATAGATGCAAATCACACAACTATCGGAACACTCTTTAATTTTTAGGTTTATTTTTTTGACTTGCTTATAAAGCGAACTAAGTTTTAATTACTGCTTGCATATTATTAGTGTATTCCTCCTACAGTTCAAGAAATAAGCAGATATTCGTAAATAACACCTCTCTATTGGAACACCCTATAAGTTTTATTTGCTACTATAGCGGCCACAGTTATACACCTTCTGTGAAAATTTCAAGCGTCTACCTATTATGGTTCAAAATTTAGGCCTTATACATTCAAATCACACCACTATCGGAACACTCTTTAATTTTTAGGTTTATTTTTTATACTTGTTTATATAGCGAACTAAGTTTAAATTACTGTTTTTAAATCTTGAGTCTATGCCTCCTACAGTTCAAGAAATAAACACATATTCGTGAATAACACCTCTCTATCGGAACACCCTATAAGTTTTAGTATTTGTTGCTATAGCGGCAACAGCTATACATCATCTGTGAAAATTTCAAGAGTCTACCTATTACGGTTCCAGAGATAAAAGGCGCTGACAGACGGACAGACATTGTAGCGAAAACAATAGGGTTTCGTTTTTACACTTTGGGTACGGAACCCTAAAAAGAGAACAAATTGGAAAAACATATACATATGTACTTATTTTGAAATAATGTACCAAGGCATATTTAAATATGCCTCGTAATGTACTAAAATAATCTATATATATTTATTTACATGCTTAAGAGAATGTTGTTCTAAGAACAATATTAACACGTTCGCCACTCTGCAATTTTTGGAGCTTTCAATAAAAACTCACGATCAAAAAAAATATGTCACATATTAGTGACATGAGTTTCCTACACAATTTTCTTAAGAAAAACTGCGTGACACGTATATGTATACAAAAAGTAACATGAGTTTTGCGAAGACTTGGTGTCACATATGTGAGGCACAAAATGGTTTAATATCTTTTAATAAAACAGAAGTTTGTAAAGTTTTTATGTTCAACATCAATCCAATCGCTTTCATTTGTAACAATTCCACCACTATCAACTTCTAAATATGACCTTCCATTCTAAGCAACCTTTAAATTGTTAATAACAATAAAAATATTTACACTTTTACAAAGTAGAACTTGCCTATATTGCTCTTCAGTGTTGGGATTAGTGGTACAATTGTACCAAATTTGGTACAATCGACACGTCACTGGTACACTGGTACACTTTATACTTTTTTGGTACAATCTCATATAAAATTTATTCAATAAATTTGTTTAATTAATCAATATCTTTTTCTTACAATAAAAAACATTTCCAATTTCAAAGTTCATCAACCCTCTCTAGAACAAACTAAATTGCTACATTCTTGATTTTCGTTCATGATTTTTATTATTTAGTTTGCTAACCCTTTCATATACAATGCCGGTCAAAAAAATAGCTCCAATGACAAATATATGGTATATGAGTCCCAAATAGTGGTATTTGGAAACAAGAGATCACGTTCCTACGTAAGAAGATTCCCTAACGCAGAATTCAACCCAAAATTTACAACTAAAAACATAAAACACGATGGATCTATCATAATGGCATGGGGTAGTTTTTTTTACTATACTGTATGACCTATACATTGGGTCAAAACCACAATGGGTAAGAACATTTATGTTGGTATACTCGGGTAAGTAATGCTCCCGTATGCTTCTGGAGAAATGCCATTGGTGTTGGTCTTCTAGAAAGATAATGACCCGAAGCTGTCAAGCAAGCTTACGACAAAGTGGTTTCTTGACAATATAGTCAATGTCAAATTGAATGGCTCATTCAGAGCCCAGACCTCAAATCAATTGAGAATTTATCGACAGATATAAAAAACTAAGAACGAAATAAAATACCAAAGAAAAGATGCCAAAATCTTGTAAATTCGATGCCAAAACATTGTGCAGACGTTATTACAAATAAAGGACACGCAACAAGGTATTGATTAGAATATACGAATCATGCTCAACGTAATAAATGCATCATTTATAATTCTTTTTAATTTGTTCTTAATTTAGTGTTTAATATGTATTAGTACAAATTGAAGTGAAGTGCTATTATTTGACTGATTGTTTTCAAGTTTTTTCAAATAAAGTATAAATTTCAAAATAAAATAATTAGCAAAAATAAATTTTTTTATTTTATGTAGTTATACAGTTTACTAAGCGTCTTATGACAAATTTTGAAATACATATATCAATTAAAATATAGAAAAATATGTATTGGAGACATTTTTTCTTAAGCTTGGTGCTATTTTTCTGACCGTAGCTGTAAGTATGTAATTTAGTAACAAGACATTTTTGCTGAACTACAGCGTTTTAACTTATTGGCATCGCCTCAATCAGTTTCGGGCAGTATTTGGCTGATATATTTTTCTATTCTCTTTAGAGAGAAATCGTAAGGACTGTTATGGTAATGAGATGACTCGTCAAGCATATGCTGTAAATCATGCTGGTAACATACTAATACTTTTGCTTATAAAATATATATTTTGGCCAAATAATAGTTAGTACATAAATTAGCAACACAAAAACAGTAATTCAAGGAATCAAGGTCAACTATCATTACTTTATAATACCTTAGCATAATACCCTAGTATAATGATTTATCACATTTTATTGTCGAGGCAAATTTTGGTACAATTAATGCTGATTTGGTACAATTTTATCATTGGAGCGGTACAATTTATATATTGTCAAATCCCAACACTGTTGCTATTGTGATACGAATGAACTATTTCAAATGCATTTAAAGTTAGTTTTCATTTAGAAAGAGCTCATAGAAAAAATTCGGGGAATACCCCTAAAAAATACGAAATTTAAAAATAACTGCTTAGGATATCCACAAACCGCAGCACTCTTATATATTTGATACTTTGCCAAAGACTAAAATACAAACTTCTATGAACTTAAAGCTAAATATACTTATATAATAATTCTTGCAAAAAAAAACCGACTTCAAAACAGACAAACTTAAAAGCATGTTTCTTTAAGACGGTAACTATTGCGAACCCTGTAATTTCCGAATTCAAATTTTATACTAGTTATAGCGGTCGTAGCAATACAGGTTCGTTGTAAATTTCAACCTTCTGTCTGTAACTGTTTAAAAGTTTGGTAATATACATCAAATTACATAAACTATTGCGACACCCTGTAATTTATAATTTTAAATAATTATACTTATTATAACAGATATAGTAATGGACATTCTGTCTAATTGTTAAGTGTTTATCAATAACTGTTTAAAAGATAGGGTCATATATATCAAATGACGTCACCTATTGGGACACCCTTTAAATTCAAATTTTAATATAAATACTTTTTAAAGAACACTTTGTAATACAGATTCTTTTTAAATTTTAACTTTGTGTCCATATACATCAAATTACATCAACTATTGGGACACCCTATAATTTCCAATTTTAAATATTTATACTTGTTGTTATTCGAGACATAGTAGTGAACATTTTGTCTATTTTTCAAGTGTTTGTCTATAACGGTTCCAAAGATGAGGACATAATGGTCAAATAACATCAATAATGGGGACACCCTTTAATTTATAGATCCAAGTTTTATACTTGTTTTAATAGCGGACTAAGTAATATAGGTTCTTTGTAAATTTCAACTGTCTATCTATAACAGTTAAAAAGTTTGGCCATATATATTACTTTTACATTAACTATTGGGACACCCTTTAATTTCCAAATTCATATTTTACACTTGTTATTTTAGCGGACTTAGCAATACAAGTACTTTGTAAATTTCAACTGTCTGTCTATAAAGGTTCAAAAGTTTGGCCATATATATATCAAAATAAACCAACTAATGGGACACCCTTTAATTTTTAATTTTAAATATTTATACTTATTATAACAGACATAGTAACGAACATTCTGTGCAACTTTCAAGTGTTTGTCTATAGCGGTTCAAAAGATAGAAGAATAAAGGTGAAATTAAGTCACCTATGGGGTCACCCTTTAATTTTTAATTTTATTTTTTAATTACTTTTTGTTGTTGGGAGCTACAGTGATACGCACTTTTTTTTAATTTTAAATTGGTGACCTATAAGGTTCATAATACACGTAAAAAACATGTATGTTGTATGGGGACACCCTTTAATTTTTAAAATTTTGAACTTCTTTTAAAATGGGACCAATCTGTAGCCATAACCTTTCTAATAGTGCAAAATTTTTAAAATCGGTTCAGAAATGACTGAGTTCTGCGGGCACAAACATAAAAAAAAAAAAAGCAACATTCAGACGAATTGATAACCTCCTTCTTTTTTTGAAGTCGGTTAATAAAGCGACACATACATATACATATGTGACATGAGTTTTTATGAAAAATTCCACGTCACATACATACATATAGGTATGTGACGTTGAGTGGCGAACTTGTTAATATTGTGATCAGCGTTGCCGTTTTGGTCCAATCAAATTTGGTCCGAAAAATTTTGAAATTGGTCCAATTTTATTTTGGTCCGTTATGTCGTTTATTATTTTTCATTCTATTTTCTTTTTATTTTTAATGTACGGCAAACATCTCTTATATTCAAAATAGTTTTTACACACCGATATACGTTCACAAAATAATTATTAACGACGTTTTAAAAGTTTCCTAAACTAATTGAATGTGAGCCTGATTTAATAGTAGCAGAATGTAATTTGCTGCAGCTCAGCGAAATAAAAATTTCTGTTAATTTAAATATTAATGACTTTTGGCAAGAAATATCATCAATAAAAAACGGTTTAAATGAAAAATGTTTTGGAAATATTTCTAATTTTATATTTAATTTGTTATCTCTGTCACATACATAGCTCCACCGCAGCTGAACGCAAATTTTTAACTCTATCGCTAATAAAAACCAAATTAAGAAATAAAGTAGAAGTAAATACTATCAACAGTATTATGTCTTGCAAAGAAATTATTGAAATAAATAATCAACACTGTATGTGGTCAGCAAAGAGAGACATACATACCTAATCAAATATAAAATAATTTAATTTTAAGTGATAAATAAGTATTTTACCTAAATAATTTTTTATAATTAACATTCTTTGTCCTACAACTGATCTCAAACAGATTGAAAAATTTGTTGATATTAATGTATTTAATACATGCCAATAATCATATAAAATGTGTTATGTTTCATTATTCTTTTTCAACAGTAAATATAAAATACATATGTATGTACATACACAAAAAGACTGAATAAGATTATTTTAGTTCTCGGCATTTTAAATGTAGTTATTTATAAATTTCATTATACAAATAATTTTTTTCATACCTGAATTATTTGAATCAAATAAATTATGTTTCAAACCTTTATTTTACTTAATAAAATGTTTTTAAAAAACAATAATTGGTATATTAATTGAGTTTTAAAATTTTGTCCGATGCAAATGGTTTTGGTCCATTTTTGGGAAAATTTTGGTAAAAAAAACTAATTTCCAACAGTGACCGATAAAGAGAGTAATATTAAGAAGAAACTAAACAAATTTCTCTTAATATGGCCAAAACATAAAAGAGAACATATTCAAAAAGCAAATAATTATTTTAAAGGAATATACTAGAATAATGGAGATGTGTATGTGCTTAAGAGTCGAACTTCATATAAAAATCATTATTTTTAACTGTTTTTTAAAAAAGAACACATTATTATTAACTGTTTTAACTGTTTTTTATATAGACTTTTATCAAGGCAAATTTTTATCAGGATTAGACACTAGGTTAAGTAATTCATGAAATAAATAAAATTTTGTTAAGACATTGATTGGTAAAAAAAAGTAACAAGAAGGGTAAGAGTATTAATTTTTTTAAACCTTAGAAATAAATAACCTAAAGTAACAAAAAACAAATCAAAAATTAATAACCCCTTAAATAAAACATATTCAATACATAACTATTTTAAAAAATAATAGAACACAAAAGTTTACACAAAATAAATAAATAACTTTTTAAATTTATTTTCATTAAGCGTAGAAAATTTTATTGAAACCACAAATATTAAAAAATTCAAATCAGTTATTTTTTTAATTCGGCCATATTCCAGTTGACGTTGTAGTTTGAAAACCGCCCCTAATGCGGTTCACAACAAAAAACACAACTAAAAATCGTTGTGTTCCAGAACACCAAAAAATAATTTGGTTGAGTCGAAGTTGGGTTGGCTGACAGACGACCAAACTTAGTTCAGTTGAGAACGGCAATAGGGGCAGAAATAAAAACGAAAATTTGGCATCACCGTTGCCATTAGCGATACTCGTCATAAATATGTCGCTATTCTCTTTTTTGAAACGAAGATAGAAACGACAAAAAACATTCTTTCACTGTCGTCATCATAGTAAGCAACGAAATTCAAACGACTACAAGAAAAAAATTAAAAAAGGACAAATTATATGTCTTTGGGCCTCCAGTTCTTGGTGGAGAAGGTTGGCATTAAGTAAGTAAAACTAACTTAGGAGAAAATATCCATTAAAATGTTTTTTTTATTAAAATAAACCAAGATAAAAAGAAAACTCTGAATCCAGACAACAGGGGAAGGCTGTTATAAACATGTACTCTTGTCACCATTGGAGGAAGCGGTGTCAAACCTATTAAAATATGGAAAACAAATTAACCCAAAAGGAAACGTAGTGGTATTCGTCGACCATGAAGAAGTTAGATCGCTACAAATCGAGTTTCGTACTAAGAATCTGGGATGGCAAAAATGTTAAAACTCTGCCGTAGCATCTTCCGATGTATATTTATTAAAACTTTTCTTTAAAGTTGTAATCGTGAATTATTATTTCCATGTGAAAAAACTCGTATTTTCGAAAAAATATACCATCGCCGATTTTTTTCCCAAACATTTTGACTGGGAATACGAAAGGAAGCAGAATGTAAGTAGTTTTCTTGTTACTTTTAAAAACAGTTCTTTTTAATTTGATTATTAAAAGGAGTGGAAATGCAAACAAGCAACAGCTGGCTACGTTGGTGGAATTAATGTGGGGAAATCCTGACATTGCCAAAGGGTTTCATAAAGAGAAAAAGGAATCACCTTTTTTAAAGCTGCCTTCTGCAAAAGAGCGTAGACATGCTGCAAGACTCACAACCGACGGAATCGCTGTCGACTTTCTATTTGGCAAACTAAGATATATTTAAAAGCTGCTTTATTAACTCGGAAATGTTGTTGAAACCTTTTAAAAATTATGAACAAATACATACTGACAATTTTTCATAATTTCACTTACATTACTTCCGGTAAATGCAGTGGATTTGACGCATCCCTCAAACTTCGTCGTTTTATTTTTTCTAAATTGATATTTTCTTCTTCTAAGAGTTTAAGACGGGGCGAAATACATTACATTTTTCTGAATTTACATATTAAAAACTTATCTCATTTATTAAAAATTTACAATAATACGCGTACAAAATAAAATTGGATTTATTCACAATAGAATGTTCGAATTGCACAGATGTTTATTTTTGCGACTATTGCCGTTCTCAACTCAACTAAGTTTGGTCGTCTGTCAGCCAACCCAACTTTGACTCAACCAAATTATTTTTTGGTATTGTGCAACACAACGATTTTTAGTTGTGTTTGACTCAACTGCTAATAAGCAGTTGTGTATATTTATCGTTTTTGTCGACCGCAATACTATTAAACACAACCAAAAAATCAACCGCATTTAAGTTGTGAATGGCAATACCGATTTATGAAAGACGACCAAATTAATAAAAAAGTTGTGAACCGCAATAGGGGCATTTATTCCCTAAAATGTATTCCCTTGAGTTTCACGATAAGGGTGATTAATACATATTCCTTTTTGTTTTCGATAACGTTTCTTCATCGTTTCAATATATTTTAAGAATACGAATTTCGGAACGAAACGACGATAAAAACGATAACGTCATAGAAACGACTTTTAAAATTATAACGCCAACGGGAATAGGGCCGAATAAAAATATTAATGTTTTTAAAAATTTAAATATCAATAGCAATCGAGTGCCATGATCAGGTCATTCGAAAGGTAACGAAAATTTATTCGATTACGTATGCGGCGATTAGACCCAGAACTTTAAAAGATCTCTTTACAATAAAATAAAAACCTATGTTTATTTTTTTTACAAATGTACTTTATTTTTATTCCATAAAGTAACTAGACTAAAATATATAGTACATTCACACATGTACATATTAAAAGTATATTTTACAACGAAATATGTATAAATTCTATTTCTGTGGCAATACAGATACAGATTTATACAATTTTACAAAAATAACAACTTGTTCATATTGTTCTCCTTTTATCCTTTTAAACGACTCCTTCTTCAGTTGATTCTTTCGATTTAAGAGAAGGTTTATCGACACGCTTGATTGGAATTTCGCGTGCTTTTTCTTCAAGTTGTGGCTTAGGAACACTAACCGTTAATACACCATCAGATGATAGTGTAGAAATGGCATTATCTGCTTCAAAGCCAGTGGGTACTGCCACACGACGAACAAACCGCCTCGAAACATAGCCATTATCATCGTGCTGCTGCTCGGATTTACCTTCCACAATTACATGATTTTCTACAACTTTGACTGTTAGTTCCTCAGGCTTAAACTCTGATACATTCATAGACACTTGATAGCCATCTTTGTTAATTTTTGCCAAATCTTCTTCCATCATACGATTCAACTGATTCCAGGGTGCCAAACGGTAGGTTGAGCCAAATGGATATTCAATGAACGGCGAAGAAGGCATTGCCAAGCGCCTTAAATCTTCAGCCATGCGCCACAAAATTGGTATAGAACGCATTTTACTATATTTATTCGAATATTGTTATGTTTTAAAAATATCTTGTTAATCTTCTTTACGATTATTTGATATACATATGTAGTTGTTTGTACTTAAGCGTTTTGTTTACTGATGATATATTTTCGTTTACCAGTGGTATTTATACCAATCGAGTAATGAGGAAGAATATTCTCTTAAATTTCCATTAATTACTTGAAAATTCTAATCAAGGCATAAAAAAAAGTTTTGTGAAACTTTCCCTTAAAAAATACGCAAACAGAAGAAAATAGAGATTCTCATGAATTGGACTTGTTTGTTTATTACTCTTTGAAGAAATTCAGTGGTGTGGTTTATGGAACTTTCGAGATAGCCAAGGCATATTTAATATTGTGATTTTAAAACAGTGACCGATATAGAGAGTAATAGCAAAGATGTAAATAAACAAATTTCTCTTAATTTGGCCAAAACATAAAAGAGAACATATTCAAAACACAAATAATTATTTTAAAAGAATGTACCAAGGCATATTAAACAAGGTGATAGCGTAAGGGAGAGGAAATTTCAGCAAAAAAATTTAGAAATTTTTTTTATATGGATTTTGACAGTAATATCTATTTTATTCTCTCTTAAAATACATGATTCATGTCAAACTCCATATAAAAAAAAATTTAAAAAATTTCTCTTTAATATTAGCTCCGCCTTGTGCAGTCACCTGGTTAAATATGCCTTGGAATGTACTAGAATAATGGAGACGTGTATGTGCTTAAGAAAGCATTTTTACACACAGTTTTATTTTTTCTGTTTACAAATGTGTGCCGCAATTATGAAGAGGAATAAATACTGCCTGAAATTACATCAGAGGCACCAGTTAAATACAAGAAATCAAATAAAACAGAAGAAGAGGAGAAGCGCTTATATAGTTTCCTAAGGAAGAAAGAAGTTAACTAAATCGCGAAAAAAATATATACATACATACATATTCTCGAGATTAGAAGTTAACCCTCTCATGCCCGATGTTGCGTATATGCAACATTGTGTTGATGAGCTTCTAAGTACCGCTATTTAAAAAAATTTTTTTTTAACCTTTCGCAAAAATTTAGCCTCATGTGTTGTTAAAGCTTACAGCTAATTGGTTGGCAGTCAGATGTGCACGTGTTCAGTTAGTAACTATTCTTCCGAGAGCGCAGTTGACAAATTCATTTTGCAAAAAAACGTTGTTTTAAAAAAGTGTTAAAAAACATTAATATAATTAATTCATCCTAAAACCAAGTTCAACAATTAAATAATTAAAGGTAATTGAGTAATTTAAAAAAAACCCGGCATGAAAATATTATTTAGTTTGTCTGTAATAATTTTGTAAATAAAGTGTTGCGTATATGCAACATTGGTCTATTGTGGTAATTTTCGAAAAATAAAAACTTATTTGTGTATGCCCATTCTAAGCTGCGCCCAAAAGGTCTGACTCAGGCTGAAATTGAAAAATTTGCCAACTTTGATTGGGATGATTCGGCTGACGAGTAAAATGAAGAAGAAGAAGATGCAAATATGGATAGAATTATAGAAGAAACTTTGGATAACAGAGCTGAAAATGTGCAAGTTGGTTTGATTGACCAATTTATTGCAACCGAAAATGATGAGGATTTGAGTGAAAATGAAAACGTTGCACAGGAGGTGATGGAAAAAATTGATTTAAAGAGTTTGAAGTGGAGGAGTGCAGAGTTTATGAAAAGCGATACCAGTTGGAAAAGTAAATTATGTTTCAATGCGGTGAAAAAACCTATCGAATATTTTAGTATTTTCTTTGCGGATGAACTGTGGCAGAAAATATGTGCGGATACGAACTTATATGCCATGCAAACAAAGGGCATAGAATTGAAATGTACTGTGCCTGAAATAAAAAGGTTTGTTGGCATTCTACTATACCTTGCAGTTGTGAAAATACCAACATATAGAATGGCGTGGGCGGCCAATTTCAAACTAGCGGCCGTTGCAAGTGCATTACCAAGAAACAGATTCGAAAAAATCAAACAGTTTTTCCTATTGAACAATAATACTAAACAGCCTCAGAAGGGAACACTTGAGTATGACAAGTTATACAAAGTTCGGCCTTTGTTGGATTCCATAAAAAAATTTAATGAAATTTTACAGGAAGAATGCCAAAGTATTGATGAGCAAATGCTTGCATATAAAGGTATCTTATTATTTGTGAACATATGTAATATATTTCTAAATAATACAATAAAACATTCTTTTCTTAGGTCAACATAGCTTGAAACAATATCTTCCAATGAAACCCCACAAGTGGGGTTTCAAAATGTTCACTAGAGCTGGTGTGTCTGGGATTATTTACGATTTTACTCTCTACATCGGAGACGGAACATGCAAGTCTTATGGCTTGGGGATATCATCAGACATTGTTCTATTTTTATCATCCAATATGCCAGTAAATCAAACATGCTGCTTGAATTGTACAACATCAACCACCGCTCAAATAAATGGTACATGCGCATAGTCTACTGGTGCATAAATTCGAGTTTAGTAAACAGTTGGTTGTTGTACCGCAGATACATCACACATACAGACGGCGAATTGAAGCATATGCCGCTCATAAATTTCCAATTGGATGTTGCTACCGAGCTTTTGAACGCAAGTCAAACTACAGTTGTCGCAAAAAAGAGGGGCCTTCCATCATCACTCCTTTTGACAATGAATTCAGGAACTTCATCACCAGCTCCTTCTATGGGTTCCGAATCAAACCCCTATAAAAGAGCATATGTTGCAGAGCCTGCAAAATCCCTACGATTTGATGGTTATAATCATTGGCCGGAATGGGGAACAAGGGGCAGATCTAGGCTATGCAACACTGGGTTTCCAAGCTGTAAATGCAGCAAATGTAATGCGTACTTGTGCTCCAATCCTCAAAAAAATTGTTTTGTATCCTACCATACATAAATTGAAATAAACGGTATTTGAAAAAAAAATCAACTTGTATTTAAATTTATAACACCATTACCCAATGTTGCGTATACGCAACATCCTGTAGCTCTTGAACCAGGACACCTAGGACATTGAAATTTTTGTCAATTGATATTGAGATCAACTCTATTTTATATGTCTACTCATGAGAGGGTTAAGATACATTAAATCATAAAATATGGCAAATCTCCCACTATTGTTGAGCTTAGCTGACGACATTAACCGTCGTTCCTTATCCAGTTCGTCATTTTACGATCAACCTTTCTACTATATGCGCCATCCAGCCTGTTTGGCGTTAGCAAATGCTGGACACCAACCTCAAAAGGTGCGTAACCGTGACACTCCTACCATTGGCAAGAATGGATTCCAGGTGTGCATGGATGTACAACAGTTCAAACCCAGCGAGTTAAATGTTAAAGTTGTCGATAACTCAGTCATTGTGGAGGGCAAACATGATGAACGCGAAGATGATCACGGCTACATTTCCAGACACTTTGTACGTCGTTATGCTTTACCTAAAGGCTATGATCCAAACAAGGTTGTGTCCACACTCTCCTCAGATGGTGTACTTATAGTTAATGTTCCTAAGCCACAAATTGAAGACAAATCTAACGAACGACAAATTCAAATCCAGCAAGTAGATCCAGCACACTTGAATGTGAAGGAGAACTCTAAACCAGAAAAGGAGCAGGAAAGTGGCAAAGGTGATAAAGCTTAATTCAATTGTCAGGGGTATTTTTCCTTTGTTAACATAAAATATGTATGTTGTAGTTGAAAAGATTAGTTTTATTTAAAGTTATTCTAAATAAAAAAATATTGAAAAATTAAATTTTCGTTCAAACTTTCTTTTATTAATGTTTTACATATAACCCGACCATGTTTTTTTTCCTAAATTTGACCCTTAGTATATTAGGTCCAATGCGAATATATGTCCATGGTAGTCAGATTCTTTTCCACCGAATTCGCCAAAATGGGGTTTTATTAGATTTTGCTAACAATATATAATTTTTTTTAAATTTTCAAAATATTTTTCATAAATGCAAAAAAAGTTTATTGAAATCGCTAAAATTTGCAAAAAAGGGACAAAAGTCGCCAAAATATAAAAGTACGTTCAAATTCAAGTTTTTATTTAAAACAAAATTAACGAATTTGTCATCGTCCTCTCATTTGGATTTTATTTTATTTGAGAATTGAACTACATATTAAGTGCAACATGTGTAATTTGTATTCACATAATTTTTAGGATCGGGAAATTATTATTTATTCTCTTTCTAAAATGAGTTTTAGTGGCATTCATAATTGAAAGCGCTTTTTCTATACAGGAATTACCAGCATATAAAGTAAAAAATCAAGTATTTTATTAACATACAAATTAATTTTTGAAGTCAGGCTTAAGTTCGTTTAATTCTCTCTTATTATTTTTTATACAAATTTTAATGTAGGGTAATATCAAAGCAGACCACTTCCTTTTCGACCCCTTCCGTCCTCTACTATTATAGACAACCGAAATATAAATTACGGCAACCCTTCCCTTATAGAGTCACGTGCTACTACCACCCTTTAATCTTCACTTTAGTGATTTCAGATTATCGACTGGTAACTTTCAGCCTTCTTTCTCATCACGCAGTCTCTAGTAATTGCTAGCATATGTTCAAGGCTCAGGTCCCCCATGGTATCCACTTTTAACAAGCTTCTACCAGTGGTCTTAAGTCTTATGCTAGCCAATGCGGACATTCACACACAATGTGCGCTGCCATCTCAGCCTCCTACAGGCACAATCTGAAAGTATAATCTTCGATTTTCATCTTGGCTAGATGCTACTTGAAGTTTCCGTGACCTGTCACCAATGCAGTTAT
This sequence comes from Phasia obesa, assembly GCA_949628195.1. Lineage (NCBI taxonomy): Eukaryota > Metazoa > Arthropoda > Insecta > Diptera > Tachinidae > Phasia > Phasia obesa. The sequence continues at coordinate 71,009,640 of OX451217.1, read as the reverse complement.
CCAGATTAGAGCACTTCTATTGTATCTAAGTACTCTACTGGCATTCCTGCCAATGGACTCTTTGAGCACTATTCGAGCCTGTCTACATGTAGTGGTCACCATCCACCTTTTCTGGTCTAATGAGTCCATCATTGTAGAACCTTAGCTGGCATTATGTCATTAACCAGCTCCACTTTGGTTTCTCGTCCACAGAAATTCACAACAGATCCCCCTTTTGCTAGTTGGTCTGCTGCTTCATTCCCAGCAGTGTCTGTGTATCCATTAACCGTCATCAATGTTACCACATTAACCAAAGCACATCTGTTAAGTTTTAAAATCCTAGTTTGGAGTACACATTTACTTGCCTCATACGCTTTATAGTCGACTGGTTGTCACGTGCAATGATAAAACTTTCTCCCCTGCACCTGACATTCTAGCAGGTGATCCAAGGCATTCAGAAGCCCAAGCAATTCTGCCGTGTAAACGAAGACCTATGTATTCTTCAAACGCAGACTGCAGGACAAAGAAAATCTGTAAAATTTACAGAATTTTCTTTTTGTTGGCTTTTATTTTTAACACTCTGTAACTCGCAACTAAATGGAACAAACAAAAAAATGTAAAATAATTTTTTTAGAGTGAAACGTCACTTTGACAACGAACATAAATTCGAAATTGTTCAATCGATACTTTACGAGATATCGATCACTGTAGCCATATACCGAAAAATGGATTTTTTTCCCAACCTACTATTTTCTATTGTGGTTGATCAGCATACAAAGGTATGTCAGTTTTTATTAAAATCTTTGAAAACAAGGAATTTTGTTTGTGATAAGGAATTGCAACATTTTAAAATGTAAAGATTTTCATAAACTTTAAATAAATTTATATTTCCGAAAGTTTCCGGAAGTAAATTCATCTAAAAAATGGCCAACAAATTCAGCAAATTTTTAAAAATCGCAAAAAAGTAGCCATGTCGCTAGTTTGGCGATAAATCGCCATATCTGATAACCCTGTTCATGTCTACCTTGTTTATTGTGCCATGATTAGGTCTTTTCAGTTACTTTTCTAGCAGAAACTAGCAACGAGGGAGAAAAACAGCAATTTGCATAGGTACTCTCTGAAATGAAATGAAAAAGTAAATGAACGCTTTACTAGCAAAAATTAGCAAGTAGACCGGTGACGTTAGGAAGGACTTAAAACTTGTTCTGATTTGACTATCAAATAGTACCTTTGTAAACGTAATTTTACTCAAGTAGCAAATATTAATAATCTACCGTTGCACAGTGGGGCAGATTCAAAATATTTTGGAAATAACCTAGTAATTTATAAGCTACTAAGACGATTGATCCAAAATTTGACATGAGCATAACAGGAAGTTTTAAAGGTGGGTACCATACCCCCTCCAGGGTTGGCACTATGTGGTCACAAAGTTGGGAACCTCGACCCTGAAAATTCTTTTACAGCTTGCCAATTCTTCAGTTTTATTCTGATTTTTGAAAATTATACATGGTCTTAAGAGTCTTGTCAATAAATACAAAATGGTATCTAAATTTGCAAACAATAATTTAAAATTATTGAGTTATAAGCATTTTAGGATATACAATTTTTGATTTTTCGCTACCCTTGTCCAGTTTTTTTTCAAAATATTGCGTACAATTTTTACCAAATTTTTCTAAATTTTTTTAATAGTTAGCGTACCAAATTCTAAAATTTTTAATAAATTTGAAGATTGTATCTTTACTAAAATTATTGCAATTTTGTGTACTTTAGCCCAAAAAGGGCGATTAACGTTTTTTTGTTAAAAAAAAATTTGTTAAAGAATACATACAAATTTTATACTTTCGTATAAGCTAACTATACGCTTAAAAAAAATTCTGGGATCGAAAAAAGATCAAATATGCCTGTTTTTACCATAATTTTTCGAAATTTTCAGATAGCAACAAATTTTAAAATTTTGTTGTAATAATTATTTTTTTATATATGTATATGAATGATGCAATTTCCTATCCAACAAAAAAAGATTCACCTCAATATCATTTTTACGTTCAAAGCTATGTGCTTTTAAATATGAGTATTTATTACGCTTTTATCAGTTTATGTTACCATAACAGTACCATAACATAAGATAAATCAGTTAGATGATAAAGTTTGCTTATACAAAAATATAAAATTTTTATAATTAATAAATTAATTATTTAGGCTAAAGTTCTTAATTATAAAGAGATAAAAAATTAGATACTAGCAAAGCAGAATGCATTTTCTAGACAGCTACGTCCCTCATCAGTATTCTTCGTATCAATCTACCCAGTAGCTTCAATTGTTATTAATTTTCTATTTAAACAAACTTATCAAAGAAATATAATATAAGAAATTTTAATTTTACATTATATTTCATAGGAGATAGAGCTTTTTGAAATTGTTTTACACTTGTAAACTCTATTTTTCTTTTTATATTATACTACCAAGTAAACATTTTTCTTTATTTTTATTCTCTTTATATATTTTCTTTTATTTGAAAATGGTATAGGTATATCTTACTTGCAATTAGCTAACCTTTGGTTAGCAATTAACAACAATTAGATATTTTTTATTTTACAAATGTATATTTTTGATTATTAACACATTAGTGTTGAAGTTAAAAATGTCAAAACCGTACCCGCTCTGTGAAATTATATAAATGTTTTTTCTTTATCTCTTTGTAATTAAGAACTTAAGCCTAAATAATTAATTTATTAATTCAAAAATAGTTCAAATAAAATTATGTATATAGATATAATATAATAATATACTGGCAATATGTTTTTGTATATCATATTTTTATTGTTATGAACTTACATATGTATGTATGTACATATATAAATTACTTCATTAAATAATAAACTTTTGCCTGTAAAACATTGAAAATATAATTGTGAGTTTATAAAAAATATACAGCGGTACCCATCCCTAGGTAATAACTCAGGATGCTGCAACTTAGGTTTTATATTAAATTCTATTATTGTGGAGTTTTGTAAATGGTGTCCAAGTTTTTAGTTCCATTAAATGGGTAAAATTCCGTGCTTTTACTATTTTATCCCATTTTCGCAAAAAACTGGCAATAGTGAACTTGGTACCTACGTACAAAGTGAAAAATTATAATGGTGTACCTAAGGAACTAGATATTATAGGCAGCGTCCTCAAATTTAGTCTCTTACGTTTTTGAGTTAAAGTTTATTGACATAGGACGATGGGCTCTAATACTTTCCATACAATAACATTGATTAATTACCCTATATCTAAAGAATGGCAATAGTGACTTTTACCTTGGAAATATAAGCCTTGTAGGCTTGCTTGAACACGGTTTAAGATCTTTATATATATGCACATACATACATACATATTTAAAAAATATACATTTTGGATATTTCCTTAAAATCCAACTTTTGTATAGTTTTTTTTAATAAAAACCGTTAGAACTAATTTATGAAATGATTAGAATTTCATATTATTCATACATTAGGAAGTTGTTAAAAATTAATCATGAATCCCTGACACATAGAAGTAAAGTTTATATAAAACGTATGAAAAATTACTGTTCCAAAGGTTGTTCACTTTCCCAAGTCGGATAAAACGTGACACATTAAACATAATATTCAATGCAAGGAAATTTAGTAGCCATACGATTCCTTGCTCAAAGTTTAAAACACATCATTTTAGCAAAATATTAAAATTATTTTGAAGGTTGAACAGAAATTAAATACATACCTATGTATGCTTTTACCTTAAGTATTTTCACTTTCAGGATAAACGTAACTTTCTACAATTTTGAAAAAAAAAACTTCTTAACGTTGAAGTAATACTCAAAAGCGCGCTTAAATCATACGTATGAACATACATATGTACGATAGAGCTCATATTTATTGCTGGCCTCCAAGAACGGCAACTTTAATACTCCCCAACCTTTATTTAAAGAGGATGATCTAAAGCACGATTCAGTTATCTACACAAAATAAAAAAAAACCCTTTTTTAAATGCATCGGAACAAAACATTTAATATATTTAAATAAAATTCAGAAAATCTTACATGGTACAGTAGTATTAAAATGAAAATAAATTAAACAAAAAAACAACTGGAAATTCATTTGTAAACTACACATTACTGACAAAACAAAGTATTAATGGAATCACATAATAGGCTGTTTATTTAGATTTGTTGCTTCTTTATTTGGCAGCTTTAGGATTTTCTCCGCCATCGCCACCATTAGCATGAGCCTGCTGCTGTTTAGTTTGAGATTGATCGGGACCTTTAACATTTAAATGAGCTGGACCAGTTTGTTGAATCTGAACTACACGTTCGTTGGAAGTTTTAGACATATTGGGTGGTGGAGGAGCTTTTACGGTAAGCACACCATCCGAAGAAATGGTTGAAACAACATCTTTTGGATCATAGTCTTTAGGCAGCGTATATTTGCGTACAAAATGGCGTTGTATGAGACCGTGGCCATCTTCTCGTTCCTCATGTTTGCCCTCTACAATAACTGTGTTGTCTACGGTTTTCACATTCAATTCACTGGGTTTAAATTGTGAAACATCCATGCACACTTGGAAGCCATCTTTACCAATAGTGGGCATAAGAGCCGTGCTGCCAGATGTTGAATCGCCTCTTTCGCGCTGCTGACGTTGGCGCCTGTTAAGCAAATATGGCGCATATAATGAAGAACGTCTAGGTAGCAAATGATGCCCTGTTGCAAAAGCCAAACGAGGACGGAAAATATCAACGGGATTTATGCCAAAACCGAAATCATCATCCAAATCGTCTCCTAGACCATGATGGTAATAATCACTATCTAAATCACGAGCCAAATTTACTAATAATGGCACAAGAGACATGGTTTGTTTTTTCTTTCACTTTTAAATGGGAAAACAATATGAAATCTTATTTAACATGCCGGCCGGCTTCCACGCCAACTAAACTTGTTTGCTTTATGTACTCAAATGAAGAGAATGCAATTGAACATTTGTTTTTATAGGTGACGTATAATTTAAGAGAAATTTTACTAAACAATTTCCGGTAATTATTACTCATTACAGATTTTCGAGAACATTTGGAAATATTTACTCTTGAGTTAAATAGTCATCAAGATTTCAGAGCAACAGCAATTAATATATACTCCATTAAGCTTTAATTTATAAAAAGCGCTTACATTAGCGATGGTAAATAAAAATTTCAAATTGTACCAATCGGCATTATAAATTGTACTTTTTGTATTGAAATTGTACTAAAATTTTAGTTATGAATTTAAATTTATCCTTAAAAAAAATTTATTTCCTTTGCCAACTAAATAAGTTGACATATGACTTTTTTCTAGGCTACATGGAATCCACTTTAATTTAAAGATTTGAATTATTTATTTGTGTAGAGGATGAGACTATTTAAAAGTGTTAAAGTTATATTGTGAGGCTTGAACAGACAAATAAAATGCCATATTCGCCTTTAAATTTATTATTTTTTTGTTATGGCCTTTTTGTAGGTTATAAAATAAAAAAACGACTGCTTTCATTAAAAATAAGATGTTTGTTATTCAGTAGTTCGATATCAAAAGGAAAGATTTTAATAACGAATTGCTTTTTATAGGCCAAAATGCTTTATTTTTTGGAACAAACAAAATTATTTATTGAAAAAAAAAAAAAAACAATACTAATGTGTAACGAGAAATACTAACGGGATAATTTATATAATATATTTTTAATTTAAAGAGATCACAAAATTCAATTTAGTAAGTCGTTTAATAAAAGAGTAACTAAGTAAATAAAGGCCGGGCACATAGAATCCGTCATACGTTAAACTTTAACGTACTCAACTGAAATCAAAGTAATAAAGGCCGGGGCAAATAGAATCCGTCAGGCGCAAGGCGAATTCATGTTTATTGTGCCATGGTCAGACGTTTTACTTTAAAGCTGTCAATTGAAATTAAAGTAACAACCAACTATGGCACAATAAACAAGGTAGAAGGGATGAGTGAAGCATTGAAAGTTACTTTTTCAATGTATGTATGTAGGTACTTCAAGTCTTATGGTTTCTCATTTTCTTTTAATGATAACGGCTTTGAGACATGTATTTTTAACTGTCTGTCGTGGTTATTAACCTTTTTTTAGTCAAGACGGTGGGGTTCGTTTATATTATTTATATTGTATTTTTTTTAGGTTCGCACACAATTTGTATAAACACATTTTTTATTTTTACAAAGAAACCCTATAAGCAACTCAACTACTTTTAATGCACTTTAAGCTAACTAATTTGCAGCCAGTAGTAGTTGATATTTGGTTTATTTTTATTCAAAATAACTGACTTTTTTAACATTGTAATGTCCTAGGGTGTAGTCAGTTATCTTACTGACTACTCAGAAGTTAGCTTAAAGTTAGTCAATTTGTAGTTAGCTATCAACTGAATATATATCAGAATTTGAGAACACAAAAGAACGCAAGGGATGTAACACAAATTTTCATTTTATAATTTAAAAAATTGAATGAAAAATATTTAAAACAAATTGTCAAAATAAATTTTATTTTTGATTTTGGGGAGGTTTTGCATTTACATTGTCGTTAGCTTATAGTTAGGCCATAAAAGTTAACTTAAAGTGTGTTATTTTCGTAGTCGACTACCATTTTGCTTGTAGGGAAATTACCCTATAAGCATCTCAACTAACTTATAATGCACTTTAAGCTAACTATTTATTTTGCAACCCGTAGTAGTTGATAGTTGGTTTATTTTTATTCAAAATAAATGACTTTTTTAACATTGTGATGTCCTAGGGTGTAGTCAGTTGTCTTACTTACTGACTACTCAGAAGTTAGCTTAATGTTTCGTAAATGTTTGAAGTGAAAACTTCTATAGGTGCGTTGAGCAATTTTTGGGTGAATCATCGTCACCTAACGCTGGTTTCTGCGGAAATGTAGTTTGTGCAGAACTCAGTCATTTCTAAACCGATTTTGTCCTTTCTTTATTAAAAAGGTCTTGCTTACAGATTGATCCCATTTAAAAAAAAGTTCATAATTTTAAGAATTAGAGGGTGCCCAATTTAAAATTTCAAAAAAGTGCGTATCATTATAGTTCCCAATAATACACAAATCAGTAAAGTGCGAGTTAGACTCTCACACGTAGGGTTCCGTATTATGTTTAGTACAACTTTAAAAATTCAAGTTGTTAATTTTTTCATGTCTTATTAGTCACCCTTTAATTTTAAACTTAAAGTCAGATAGATACATATTAGTAATTATTACAGCGGACAAAGTACAACATCTACTGTAATTATTTCAAGAGTCTACCTATTACGGTTAAAAAAATAAGGCTGTTTTCGTACAAATTATGTCTCTGTCGGAACACCCTTTAATTTTGTTATTTGTTATAGCGGCCATGGCAATTCTCTTTCTATGAATATATCAAGAGTCTACCTATTACTATTAAAAAAATAAGTTACTATACGTGAAAAACATGTCACTGACAGAACACCCTTTAATTTTTAGTAATTATCATAACGGCCATGGCAATACATCTTCTATACAAATTGGAAGAGTCTACCTATTACGGTTCAAAAAATATGTCGTTATACATGCAAAACACGTCACTGTCGGAAAACCCTTTAAATTTTTATTATTTTTATAGTAATACACCATTTGTGAAAATTTCAAGAGTCTATCTATTATGGTCAAAAAATTAGTCAAAATTCATGCAATAGCGGCCACAGCTATACAACTTCTGTGAAAATTTCAAGAGTCTACCTATTATGGTTCAAAACTTAGGCCTTATACATGCAAATCACGCCACTATCGGACCACCCTTTAATTTTTAGGTTTATTTTTTCAGATTTGATTATATAGCGAACTAAGTTTTAATTACTGCTTGCATATTTTTAGTGTATTCCTCCTACAGTTCAAGAAATAAGCACATATTCGTGAATAACACCTCTCTATCGGAACACCCTATAAGTTTTAGTATTTTCTACTATAGCGGCCATAGTTATATACCTTCTGTGAAAATTTCAAGCGTCTACCTATTATGGCTTAGGCCTTATACATACATGCAAATCACACCACTATCGGAACACCCTTTAATTTTTGGGTTTATTTTTTTATACTTGTTTATATAGCGAACTAAGTTTTAATTATTGTTTGTAAATTTTTAGTCTATGCCTCCTACAGTTCAAGAAATAAACACATATTCGTGAATAACACCGCTCTATCGGAACACCCTTAGTATTTGTTGCTATAGCGGCAACAGCTATACATCATCTATGAAAATTTCAAGAGTCTACCTATTACGGTTTCAGATATAAAAGGCGCTGACAGACGGACAGACGGACAGACATTGTAGCGAAAACAATAGAGTTACGTTTTTACCCTTTGGGTACGGAACCCTAAAAAGTAATACAAAACTAAATTTTAAAATTAATGGGTGTAAACATAGATTACGTCGATTAAGCTATACGGCCCTTTTGAACCGTTATAAACAAACACTTACAAATTAGACAAAATGTCCATTACTATAATAACAAATTAAAATATTTAAAATTTGAAATTAAAGGATGCCCTATAAATAAAAATAATATGATCATAAAAATTCTAACTTGAGGTCGACCAAAAATTAACAAGTAAGAGTGCTATATCCTGCCGTGCCGAATCTTCTATACCCTTCACCACGGTGATTTAAATTAAAATAAAAATACATTTTAAAAACCACAAAGTAAATAAAAAATATGACTATATAAAATGTAAAGAAAAAAAAAATGTGTTTAAGACTTCTGCGGCACCTCAAGATGTGGTTTTATCTCATATAAAAATTTGAAAAATAACTTCTCACATAAAAAGACAAATTTTGATGACTATTTGAACGGGTAATACAAAAAAAAAAAAAAACATTTTTGGCCATATACCAAAGCCTAATGTACAGCATTATCCATATTGTTGACTCTTTACATAAAATAAATAAAATTAATTGAAGACGACAGCTACATCCTAAACTCTGACATTGTTGTAAAAATACCTATTTTGCTTTTGTAAAATTAAATAACTTAATCAAAAAATAATAAATATGTATTTTCTCCAAAATTTTTATTTGTAATTTATAACTTTGTGACATTTTCTTTGGTTGAATAAAATTGTCGCATACAAAAGTAAAAATAAGCCTAAGTTGACTACAGCCACAACGGTGTTCGTGTAGCCATGTAGCTTTGCGGGCTTCAAAATAATCGTTTACCCAAGGTATATTTATTTTACTAGGTAGTGGCATCCCTACAACAAATACAACAATACAAGAACAACATGGCATTTTGTTGTTGCTTTGTAGTTCGAAATGTCAAAAAACATATAAGGAAATTGAGAAGGCGTGTATGTGTTTTATTGCTTTCTCACTTCTACACTATAAAATTTCTGAACACATACAACTTTTGACATGTCGAACTACTAAATCAGCTGGGCGGACGACACTACCTAGTAAGATAAATATACCTTGCGTTTACCTATAAACGTGTGTATTTTATTTTTGACAGTTTGTAGTCGGTATCCTGAGTATATTACTTGATAGTTTTGGAAAAACACAGCTAGATTTTAACTTTTTTATTGGTTTGTTCAACTCGCCACTGCACAGTGGTTTAAAAGCGTTTAATTTTGGTAGCTCATGAACCACTAATGCAACTTCACAGAGCCAAAGCAGATACGTTTTTCAGTAGAGATGCGGATGGTTGGCTCCCTAGGGTAAAGGGGACTTGAAGGTAAGCCCCCCAAAGTTGGGTATCTCGGGCATATTTTTTTTTATATGTCATATAACTCTAATGTTAAGATTTTTTAACTTTGATAGTTTAGTTTAGGGAAAATTGGTTTAGACAATATTTTTTTTTTTAATTTTTGGCCAACCCTAACTTAGTATTTTTGATGTTGTGGTTATGATCGGATTTATTTTTTTAACTTATCGGCTGCATTCTTAATAAAATTTAGAATTAAATAGTGTTTTGTTAAAAAGTTACAAGCCTCTGAATTGGGAAAATATAAAAATTACCGATTTTTCAGCATTTTACCCAATTCCTCTTCGTTACGAGTAAATTTGTTTAGAATATTTCAAAGGCAACCTAACAAAAGAGAATAAAAAAAATTGGGTCATAATTTGTAACGCTTCTACATCAAGCCATATCCAAACATATGTAGCTCATTTTAAGCAAAATTTATGATTTGTTTTAAAATTCCTCTGAGTACGAAGCATCGAGCATCGATTGAAAAAAAGTATACATACTTTTAGTCCTAAGATTTGAGAACTTATTGTTAGTTTATATAATAAATATTCGGGTATATTCTGTAATCCGAAACGGGGTGAAATTGAAACCGAATGAAATTTTAAATTGTCATAACTTTTAATTCTTACAACATTTTGATATTATTTTTTATACATTTGATTAAAGACCATTCACATAACTTCCTTGATTGCTAATGTTTTAAAATAATAGGCGTAACTAAGTTATATTTTTCTTTGAAAATTTATTCGATTTCAATTTCATTCGGTTTCGGATTACAGAACATACTCGATTCAGTATTTTTATTTAAGATTTTATTTTTTCATAATACGATATTTTGTTTCAGAAAACAACAATTCAAAGTAACGTAAGGCCAGCGACCATAAATACCAGTTATCAAAAAAAAAAACTTAAACTCAAAAACTCTTTATGTTGGAATCAACGGAGACCTATACTGTCATATATCAATAGATTTGTATTGAGAGGCTCTTTCAGAATCTATGATGATCTTACAAATCTCAACTTCATAGTTAAGAGTTATTTTTCAACAAAAAACTAACAGTTGTATTCATAATGAAAAGTTGTTCACTGTCTATGTGCTCGAAATATCCTGTGCATAACTAAAATATCGATTAAGCTTATGTACTCGATATGTAGTTTATACATAATACGTTTTTATCCGCGACCTAAAACAAAGTTTTCCATCTTTGTTTTATAAAAATTATCTTTATTTTTTGACATACAAACATTTGAAAATAAATTATAATTTATGTAACGAGTACGCATAATTTGAAAAGTTAGAATGTTGTTTTTAATATAAAAAATTAATTATTTTCAGAATGTGTTATCACAGTTAGTATTAGAAAGGTTGGAAATAATTGAAAACGTAGCCAAAGAATTCATTCCAAGAAAATTAGCAAAAATCCGGTGAAAATGGGAAAACATCCGGTGAAAATCGTTAAACAATAAAAAACTTACATTATTTTAATGACGAATTATTCAATTGAAATGCAAGTGATTGTATTGGTGTTATGTCTGTGGTATTGGTTATCAATTGACATAAAATAAGTTTTATTTTTGACGAAAAAAAAAATCCTAAAAAAGTTTTATTTCATGACGGAAAAATAAATTTTTTTTTTTAATTTTCAATTCAGTTTTTATTTTTACGTTGAAAAATAACTGTTTTAGATGGGTTTTTTTTTATTTAATTCTCGAAATAACTGTTATAAAATAATTTTTTTAAAACGATAACTGTTATTTACGGTCCCTGCATAAGACACATAGCAAAAAGTGTAATTAAAAAACAGCTTAATTTTACCCAAAATATATTTCTTGTTTCATGTCACTCTAGATCAAGAGCCCCACGCAAACTCCTAAGGGTCTGTGAGCACATACACAATCTCAACTAGAATCTCACAAAGTGAACAAAACTTGTGAAAATTTTAAATCAGTAGCATACCAGCTTTCAACAAGGTAGGTTTGTGCAAAATATTTAGCAAACCAATGCATTTTCATTTTAACCATTTTTTTTGTTTGCTCTAGATTTAAAATTTTTGTTTCTATATCCCAACAGTTTTCATATTATACAACTTTTTGCTTTTCCTATAAACTTATCAAATGTGATGTTAGTTGAGACGGGCGAACATTTGGAATAACCTTTTTGGCGTTCACACAAACGAACATGTTATCGGTAACATTCGAAAAGCAAAGTAAATGTCGACAAAGCGTATCGCCGAGTACCGAACATAAAAATGATGCTCTCCCTTCCAAATGTTTACATGTCTATACTCAGACTTAGGAAGTAAGAAATTAATACTACAACTAGTAAACAGAAGCTCCTCACTAGTATTCTTCTCCTTGTATAGAACACTTTGTTTTATTAAAAACAATCTATACATATACTAAAACTGTAACAGGACCATTTTTGTTCATGAAATATATTTTGAAAATGTTGTTGCTGGTGCAGATAGATATCAATATAGAATACAATACACAAATTTTGTTGGTCTGTATATGTTCGCATCACATAAAAGCTAATGGAGGAATTTTAATCAAACCTTAGTACCAAGGTTCAAATGTAGGATACTTTTTGCCGTAAAAATAACTGATTTCCAGTAGAGAAAGTACATATAAATGGTGAAAGCAAGCAATCTTACCGATTTAATAATACTGATTATTGAAAGCGGTAAATTTTAGACACTATTAAACCAATGGATAAGTCTGCAATAATAGAATTTATGTTATTAAATAGTTTTTCACATCTTTTATTAAAATACTTATTATTATATATATAAAGAAGATTTATACATTATTTAACTATGAATATTTTAATTAGTAACAATTAACATTCTCTTAAAATCTCCAATTCTTCGGGCAAAGCATAAATTCTAAGCTGTTTCTCAATTATTAAATCCTGCAAATGTGACAGCTCCTGTGGCACATATGTAGCACCATCTAAATACAAGGCCTTACTCCATGGACATTCATCTAAGGCGGTAAGCAAACACTTCTTACTCAAATCAAACGAACATTTTTGGTCGGACAAACAACTTAAATAGCAACGCCAAAATAAGGAATTTCGCTGCAAGCTGGAATATAAAGAAAAAGATGACTGCGAATAATTGGGAGTTGTATCGTCAGGTATTAGGACTTTAAAAAGGTTTAAAATCCGTTGCCGCACCAACATTTCATGATACTGAAGATCATTGTTAAGTGTAGGACAAAAAGAAGACGTAGACGCTAAAGTGTGTATAAAACGGCAGCGTGCCAAAGCTATTAAATAAATGACTGATTTAATCGTGGGATTTAATTTAATATAGCCTGCTCTTAGTTTATACCAAGGCACAGATTGTTGACAGCCCCATTTTTGTAATAAGTACAAATTGTTGGGATACTCTTGTAGACCGTTGTAAATAGTTTGCTGCATTACCTTATGGGATACATAACTGTTGCCTTTGGGCAATTGCATTATCTTAATATAAATTTCATAAATATGTTCTTTAAGAAAAGCATGGCGAGAATTGTTGCTTGTTTTAAATATTTCCAACAAATTTTGGAGATATTCTAAAGACTGTTGCTTTTGCTGCAGGGTATAACATAATAAACAATAAATACTTATTTGACTTAAAGTATAGTCGTTCATAAAATGTTGGTCTAATAACATAATTTCTACATTTTGCTCAATTTTTATGGTACAATCTAGTTTTTCCTTCATTTTACTTAAAGCCAAAAGCTTTTTGGCATTTGTTATATTCTCCAGCTGGTTAGGTTCCAAATTAAGTGCATAAAGGGTTAGTAGTTTAGAGGCTTTATCATACTTCTGCCATTTTACCAGCATTTCGGCATATGTCAGGTACACAAAAGCCAATTCAGATTGCAGATTTTCTTCCTTATTATAGGCCTCCAAAATATTTTTAAATATATTTTCTATATTTTCCTCTGATATCTCAGCTTCATACTCAAATAAAGCAAATTCTACATAAAGCTGTAGACAATTTTGATTTTGATGTTGTTTAAGTAGAGCTTTAAAACGTTTGCGAGCTTGTTGTATAAAATCGGATGATATTTTGCCGTTAAGCTTTTCCTGTATTAACAGAAAACGTTCAAAACGGCACCACAACTGTAAAAATATTAATCTCTTTCTTTCATCAATCTGTTCATAAGACTGGGAACAATTTATGAGTAGCTTTTTCAAACACTGCGAATAAAGTTCATGTGCTATGGAGTTGCTAAGAAAAGTGGGTGTATTAACCATTTGCTTGCTTAGGTCAAACAAACTCGAAAAAAAATCTTGATGATCCCATGAGCAAATATAATTTGGATTTACATACACCGCCAATAAATCTTCTATGGCGTCAGTATCCCCCTGCAATTGAATCGCCAATGTGTGGCTGTTTATAAATGGTAGTTTTAAAAGTTTCAATATCGTTATTAACAATTGAAAAGAGTTCTCTTGCGATTTTAAGGGATACACGTAATGGCAAATGTCCTCATTAAATACTATACGCTGAGGATCACTGCAATTCGCATTGTTACCTGGATAAGGAAGAAAATTAAAACTCTGTCTAAGCTTTTCTATTCTCAGCCATATTTCGTTCATAGGTAATCCAGATTGAAGGATAATTTCTTCGTACTCTACCAAGGTTTGTTCATCCTGGGCACTTGGCTGCAGATCTTCTAAAATTTTAGTGCTTACCGCCACATTCAATTCGATGGCCAGTTTAATAAGAGCAAAAAACTGCTCATACAAACCAGACTGCCTTAAAAACAGGCAACAATTATAGAACAATTCCAGCATAACTGCATCACTGACTTGAATATTTATAGTCTGTTTATGATTATGAAACATTTTTTTCATACATCTTTCGTAGATCCCCAAAACCTCTGGCACAGTACAGCGCGCCATAGTTCCTTGTGTGCACATTATTAAAGCCTGCCACAAAATAAGACAATAGGGATCTTTCGCTATCAATGGCTCCAACATTTTACTAACATCGTGAGACGTATAGGCTTTAGTTATTATATCAATGTATATTTTGTATAACTCTTCTTGTCCGGGGAGGTAAAGTAAAGCTTTCATTACATAATCTAATTTCTTTTCAGCTACTCTTAACCGTGACCATTTATAAGGATTTTTATCCTGCAGAGCGATTAATTCTTGCCAACTAGTCAAATTCTTACAATTTTCTACCGTTTTGCGATTTAATTCACCCACTTTTGAAGTGTACTCATTTTCATCCAATGCATAGGTAGGATTTGACACATTCCTGTGATTTTGATCATCTTCTTTGTTGCGATAACGATAATAACGTTTCTGTTTGGATTTTTTTCTATTATAAAAATGTTTCCCCAAAGTGTGGTAGTACACACGATATCTAGGACAAGCGGGTTTATGTAAAGTTTCAATGGTGTTATACTGTTTGGTTTTATTTTTATCGACATAAAATTCTTCTTGGCCTGTAAATTCCAAAAGAACTTCAACGGGTGCTTCAACAGAAGAGTCACTTGATTTATGTTTACGTTTCTTTTTAGATTTTTTTAATTTTTTACATTTAATGATAGTATCTTCACTAGATGATAAAGAGCTATCAGTGCAGCTTATATCTCCTAAACTGTAACGGGAGTCCAGCAAAGGTACAACTTGAGGGAACGTTTTCTTGTATTGTATTGTATGTATCTCAAAACTGTTGTTTTCTAGCCAAGTATTTTTATTGCTTCTTGCAGTTGATGAGGTTGTTGCTTCATCCTTTCCATCCTCAACTTCGCTTTGGTGTGAATAAGCCGGAAAAAGAGACATCTTACAACAAGTTCAAAAAAGTTTGTTTACTATTTTCAATGTAAAAACTCACTTTTAAATGTTGACACAGCTGTGATACAGGGTGTTCCAAATTTACATTAAGAATTTTTTAATCGCTAACAAGGCGAATTCATACCAGGTGTGATCAGTACGGCAACAACTATAACAAAACAACAGATATAAATAACGTATTTTTGAAAATACAGTAGCAAACAAAGGACGGCAAAAACTAATCAGCTGAGCAATCGCTCACAGCTGGTATGAATTCGCCTTTCCCCTAATTTAGCGTTTACATTTGACAATACTGTGATGAAAATAAAAGAACACCTATTAGTTGTCAAACATAATGACAATTGTCTCCGTAGTAAATGAATCCAGACAATAATTAATAATTTATTAAAATCTTAGTATTTTTCATTTTTCAAACTTTTTCTGTGAACAAAAATTTGAGTTATTGTCGGCGTACGTCAAATCATAGTCCTATTTACAATTGAAAAAGTATGCATATATTAGTGAAAAAGTATATATGTACTGCTGTTGCTTTAACAGTACTGTCAAATGTAATCGCAGTGTTAAGGCATTTTTTGTTTACTAGCTATCACCGGTGCGCTTCGTTGAACCCATCCACAAAAGACAGAATAAATATTTGGTAGAAAAGTATGGCCAACCTTTAACTACAAAACGCACGCTATTCTCATGTCACAACTGTTTCAAGTATCTGCCCATAACGTTCAAAGAGCCAAATTCATTTTTAGGGTTCCGTACCCAAAGGGTAAATATATATAAAAACTATAAAAACGGATATAGACGTGTTATTCACGTATATGTGTTTATTTCTTGAACTATAGGAGGCATACATTTAAAATGTACAAACCCTAACTAAAACTTAGAGCGCTATATAAAAAAGTAAAAAAATAAACCTAAACATCAAATGGTGTTCCGACGTGATTTTCATGTATATGGCCTCAGTTTTGAACAATAATATAGGTAGACTCTTGACATTTTTACAGAAGGTGTATCACTATGAAACTTTTAACTTTTGACGTACGTTGAAAACTTTAAATTGGTTTCTCTTTGTTTCTCTCTCTCTCAAAATTAAATTTTTGTGTTGAGTGGAAGCAAAAATAAAACAAAATACCTACAACAAAATAATTTAATTTAATAGAGTAAAATGGAGAAAAAAGCTATTCTCGTGATTTCTTTTCTGATTTAATATCCGTCAACAAAGTACTCATTGTGTCAACCTCTTCCGTTGTTACTTTGATTTCAGCTGAGTGCGTTAAAGTATAACGAATGTGGATTCTATGTGCCCGGCCTTTAGCACTACGGCAACAATTACAACAAAACAACAATTTTGACCTTCTACTTGCAGATATAAAACAATGTATTTTTGACCAGACACTAGCAAAAAATCGAGAGCAAGAAACAGTCAGCTGGGCTAACGCCTCCACTTGGTATGAATTCGCCTTGAATAACACTCAGGCAATTAATGCCTATATTAACTGTGTTACTTCCTTTAGAAAGAGAAAGTAGTAGATAAGACTGATGGTTAGTGTGATAGTAAAGCTTAGCTTATTATGCACGTTGTGATTATTTTCGCCGGCGATTTAGTGCTATGTGGTAATACCGGCAAAGGCGTTTTTAGTTCCGCCTTAAACTATGCTTCATATCAGTATGTATATCCGGTTAGTTCACTTTCCGGTTAGCGTACTTTCACTGCTTTTTTCTCCACTTTCTCTTGGAAATAAGATATTTTTGCGGAAAAAGTATCTTATATTGGAATCAGGATACTTAGGTATCTCCTCACAAAATTTTGTTAAAATCCATTCAGTAGTTTGTACGTGATGTGGACGTAAAAGAAAAGCAGACAGACATACGGAAATGAGTTACTATATTATTATATGTATAAATATAGATTGGTACATACGGATGAATGTTTGTATTAATTATTTTAACCTTTTAAAAGGTATTTATACTTGTGTTAATTATTTTAACCTTTTAAAAGGCACTATAAAGTATAATACAGTTAGAAATATACCACATTTTAAATACGACTTGCGTGTTCTCATACCTACTCTCTTTTTATACTCTTCAACACAGGTGGAAAGGGTATATATAAGTTTGTCATTCCGTGTATAATTTCTACAATATTCATTTCCGACCCCATAAAGTATATATATTCTGGATCCTTATACATAGAGAAGTTGATTAAACGATGTCCGTCTGTCCGTGTTCGGGTTGAAATGTCATTTGCCAAGGCACCAAAAGAGATACAAAAAATTTAAGCAATCTGTCCAATCTGTCAGGCATAGTTTCGAAAATTTTCGTATTGCAATTCAGCAATATCGGATCATTACTTTGGAAGCTGCGGGCCAAAAACCACGCCCACCTATATTTTTTCACGTTTTTTTTTTAATTTTTTTTCTGCTTAATGATTATCTTTTGCATTTTTGTTAAATAAATATTAGACTGCGACAGGTAGATCGCAAGGAGTGCATACAGATCTCGAGAGATCAATAACCCCCTGCGAGGGACGATTTTTGTTCGTTTTTAGGTTGGGAGGGTTTTTCTGTTTTGATTTGTTTTGATTTGATCTTTACAGAAAGCAATACTCATAGAGGTAGCCAATGGACCCACAGGGTACCCACTGTTAAATAGGAGCAGTTAAAGGGCACATAGGGGGTTAATATGAAGAATTTTTTTTTAAGGAATTTTAATCTGATCATTCTAACTCAATATATAATGCAGGAAGGTCCTAAATTAAAAAAAAAAATCAATAAAGATTAAAAAAAATAAAAGTTTTTATAATTATTTATTAATATTTACAAAACATTTTCAAAAAGAAATTTTTACAGAAAAATATTCTAAAAAAATTTTTTTTTAAATTTTCCAAAAAATTTTCGAAATTTTACAAAAAATTTAAAAAAAAATATTTTTACAAACAATTTTCGAAAAATTCAAACAAAAATTTCAATATTTCTTAGAAAATGAAAATCTTTAACATAACATATATTTAATATTAAGAATATACTTATGTATGTATGTGTGTATATAGAGTAACATCTTTTTTTAAATGCGTTTGATTTTTAAATATCTCATCTCTGTTTTAAAACCTAGGTACATTAAACACATAGACATCATCAGGAAACCGACTACAAACTGTCAAAAATAAAATACACACGTTAATAGGTAAACGATGTTTTTGAAGCCATGGCTACACGACCACCGTTGTGGCTGTCGTCAACTTAGGCTAATTTATTCAACAAAAGAAAATGTCACAAAATTGTAAATTACATATTCAAACAAATTTTAATTTTATAAAAGCAAAATAAGTATTTCTTCAACAATGTCAGAGTTTACGATGTAGCTGTCAATATCATTAAGTAGCTGACAACACGGCGACAATTGCAGCCAACGGAGTTTGTTTTGATTTGTCTTCTATTTCTTTGAAGCATGAATAATGAGTTTTTTCTCATACGATTTAATTTAAGTAAAGAGTCAACAATATGGATAATGCTGTACATGTCTGTATAAATAAAATCACCGTGGTGAAGGGTATAGAAGATTCGGCACGGCCGAATATTGCACTTTTACTTGTTATTTGCTATTTTGAAAGAAAATGCAACGTCGTTATTTTGTTGTCTCGACGATGACTTCGCCGCACATAGGGGTATTTTGCCAATCTAGCCGGACATTACTTTTTTTAGTTTATATTGGCTCTAAACTGTACTGAGTGCCCCTAGGTTAATGAAACTTTGAAAAATCTGTTGTGGTCATAGGCTGTCAAAGCCTATAGGAAAAATAGGCTGTCAAAGCCTATAGGAAAAATAGGCTGTCAAAGCCTATAGGAAAATAGGAAAAATCGGATCAAGGAGAAAAAAGTTCCCCTTGGAAGAACTAATCTTACCTCTGAAAAATTCAAGTTTTTTTTTTGATTTTCCCGTTATTTTGTTTAAAAATTACAACTTTTAAGGTCAAAGAATGTTCAAAAACTTAAATTTGGACTCAAGAGATTCTTAAATGCCATTTTTAGCCCCGCCCCTTTTGTGGGCTGTGAAATAAAAAAATAATGATATTATTAAAAGAAATAGATTACATACTTTTAAAAACCATAAAAAATTATTTTTTTGGGCAAACGTCCCTGTGAAAATTTTTTTTTTTTTTATTTTTTGCCAGTTTCCAAACGTCGCATAGTGACACCTATAGTAACCGCGGCAAAAAATGGTTTTTGGCGTGTCGTCCAATTTGGATAAAATTTTCACAGTATATTGTTACGAAAGAGGAATTTATTCATAATAAGCTCTGAACAACAATACTCTCGAACAACAACAACAACATTAATGGCTTATTTTCTTACAATGATGGAAGAAAGAAACGCCTCATACAAAAATTCGCATTTACGCATACACACACATACAGATTAAATAAACACTCTTCTGTTAAATACACAGCCACATACATAAATACAAGCATAAACAAATAAACAGCCACACACACAGGTATAAAGAAATAAATAGCCACAAATACAGGTATAAAGAAATAACCAATCACACAAACAGAAAACAAGAGCAATAACAATCGAACCTGCCAGATATGTCTGGAATAGAACATTCTGGTGCTTTTAATCACCTATATATAAGCGAATCGTGCTGGCGAGTAGTATGGCAGTATTAATTTAAAAGTCAAAGAGTTAAGTTGTCGAATCTTAAGAGTGTTTAACAGTTTGCTGCATTTTTGAACAGTGGTGTTAAGTAAATAAAGTAATTTACAGTAAAAGTAATAACAGAGTGTATTTATTTTGCAATTAAAAGAACCCAACGTAAAGTAAAAACGTAACAATATTAACAGATATATGAGTAACAATTCAATAAAATTTCAGCCTCATAGCTTCATTACTCTTTGGTCTAGAACAAGTCAAAGTTGAGGTATGCCAACGCGCTTGAAATATGTTAGTTCAATATGTAATATTCAAATGCTTATTAATATAAAAATACATAATAAATATAACTTTAAAGTATTTTTTTAATTAATTTTGTTGTTGTAGAATGCGTAGAAAAAAACAAAAATTTTTTTAAAAAAGTACAAAAAAAAATTCTTAACAACAGAATTGTGGTGTTAAAATTTAACATTTTGCATTTTCAATGGACTAGGAAATATAGAGCAGCTCCTCGCCCTAAGTGCAGACTTATATCAAATGAAGATTGAAGTCTCAGCTTTCATTTGAAGTAAAGAACATATAGCAAAAGTTTGCAAAAGTACTTTAAACATACAAAAAATACAAAAAATACACAACGCGCACATTCTGTCGCTATACGTACATATGTATGTTAGCATGCAATAGTTGCATAATTATACCCTTCACCACAGGTGGAAAGGGTATATATAAGTTTGTCATTCCGTGTGTAATTTCTACAATATTCATTTCCGACCCCATAAAGTATATATATTCTGGATCCTTATACATAGAGAAGTTGATTAAGCGATGTCCGTCTGTCCGTCCGTCCGTCTGTCCGTGTTAGTGTGGTAATGTCATTTGCCAAGGCACCAGAAGAGATACAAAAAATTTAAGCACACCAATCTGTCAGGCATAGTTTCGAAAATTTTGGTATTGCAATTCAGCAACATCGGATCATTCCTATTTTTACGTTTTTTTACGTTTTTTTTTAATTTTTTTCGGCTTTAATTCTGATTCTGTTTTGCCTTTTTTTGTCTAATAAATATTAGTCTGCGACAGGTAGATCGCAAGGAGTGCATACAGATCTCGGGGGATCAATAACCCCCTGCGAGGGGCGATTTTTGTTTGTTTTTAGATTGGTAAGGTTTTTCTGCTTTGATTTGTATTAGAGACCTTAATAGAAAGCAATACGCATGGAGGTAGCCAATGGACCCACAGGGTACCCACTGATAAATAGGAGCAGTTAAAAGGACCCCGCATGTGTCAATATGATGAAATTTTTTTTTTTTGTAAGGATTTCTTTTTGCTTTAGTCCAAAATTTAACAAAATTTAACAAAAAAATTTCAATCAAATTTAAAAAAAAAAAAAATTTTTAATTTTTTTTCAAAAATATTTACAAAAAAATTTACAAAGCATTTTCAAAAAGATATTTTACAGAAAAATATTCGAAAAAAATTTTTTTTTAAAATTTTCCAAAAAATTTTCGAATAAAATTTTACAAAAAATTTAAAAAAAATATTTTTACAAAAAATTTTTACACACAATTTTCGAAAAATTAAAACAAAAATTTCAATATTTCTTTGAAAATGAAAATCATTACTGTAACATAACATATATTTAATATTAAGAATATACATATGTATGTATGTGAATATAGAGTAACATATTTTTTTAAATGCGTTTGATTTTTAAATAGATGATATCTCTGTTTTAAAAAGCTCTATCTTCTATGAATTATAATGTAAAATTAAAATTTCTCAGATTCTATTTCTTTGATAAGTTTGTTTAAATAGAAATTTAATAACAATTGAAACTACCGGGTAGATTGATACAAAGAGTAATGATGACGGACGTAGCTGTCTAGAAAATGCATTCTGCTTTGCGGGTATCTAATTTTTCTTTATCTCTTTATAATAAGAACTTAACCTTAAATAATTAATTCATTTTTTTAAATTTTATTTAATATTAACTTTTTTTGTTACAGGAATGTTATCCGAAGAAGCGCAAGAAGCTATAAATAAGGAGTATAGAAACTGTAGGCTATTCTATTCTTGTAAAAATTCCCATATTTTTACGAATGAAGATGTAATGCACTATTTGCAAATATCATCAGATCCTTATATTAATTAATTTAGAATGAAAATGAAATTGAAAAAAATTGAATACCATGATGATGTTAAAAATTATTGATAGAATGAAAAAAAAAATTGTTTTTTTATTGCATTTCAATGGGAGGTGGGCGTGTTTTTGTTATTTTTGCATGAAACAATTTAAATGATATAAATTACAGTAATATCAAATTTGAAGGTTGTACCTAAAATATTTTAGAAAATATGGCACTTTTTATGTTGAGGTTGTATGGCTGGTGGGGGTAAAAGTGGGCCAAAGTTCAAAATTTTTTTCCGATAATGTTTGTAACAATATAACATTCAAGTATACCTAAATTTAAAGTTATATCTAAAATATTACGGACAATACGGCATTTTACAAATTTCCATTGTATGGGAGGTGGGCGTAAAAGTGGGCCCTCTACAATGACTCCTTGTATTTAATGCCGGCGTTGTCTCACTGTGCGTCGCCGCTGTCTTCTATTTCACCGTGGTGAAGAGTATAGAAGATTCGGTACGGTCGAATATAGCACTTTTACTTGTTAATAATCTGCTCAATCGGCTGGTGGCATAAGCAGGATTTTTTCTTAGATCTATCCAAGCTTCCAACCTCACATAAGTATTTTCCCATATGCAAATGCTTTTATAGTGCTTCTATGGTTTATTTATTTACTATATTTAAAGATACCTATCCCTGGGTAATTAATCAGGAATATATGTTTTACATAAAATTGTAAAATGTATATAAAATTCTAGAATTAATGTAATGCAGTTTTTACGTGAACCGAACACAGACATTCAGGCAGAATGTTACAGTTTTATTATTTTTTTATTATTTAGTAAAGATAATAAAATTGAAGAAATATGTATTTTGTCAACTTAAAATTTAAAAATTTTCAGTAAAGACAAACAAATTTTTTTTAATATACTTTCAAATAAAGACGAGTGATAAAACTGTCTATTTTTTTGGAGAAAGAGTAGAGAAAATGATGCTGATGATATGACCACTGTATATCGATTTCTTGCAAAAAGTGAAAATTTTGAGTTGAAACTCTTTAGAGGAACAAGTGCGATATGTATTTTTTATACTTTTTTCTTTGACAACATTTTAAACAATTTTCTGCTGTTTTTCGAAAACATTTTAATTTTATTTTTTTAAATGGCGCTTTTAACAGTGGATTTGTGTTTTTTTGATAAAAATAGCCTCAAAATCGATTTTTTTTAAACATAAATAATATAAATTTAGACACTATTTAATTTTAAATTTTTAGTAGGCGTGGGCAAAAAGGCTATCGATGCGCTGTCGGACAAGTATAGGGTTAGATTAAGCTTGGTCCTGGGTCATTGCAACGTTGAGGGCAACGAAATCGCAAGATTGGGTTTGGAGGATACAAACTTAGACAAAAAATCGGTGAAGCCACCGATTAGGCTTCTGTCCGTTTGGATAGTAGAGATAACTGACCGGTCTTGGGAAGTTAGGGAGGATTGCAAAGTCTCTCGGGCAATTTGGCTCGGACTCGACGCTGCTAAAGCAAAGCTACTTCTAAGTTTGGACAGGAAAGTTCCGAGAGTTCTGATTGGTGTGATCACTAGTCATTGCGTCATTAGAGCATGAACCAGATAGGATAGATTTTAATGTGAAATAAATTGTTTTGAAAAATTTTAGCAAAACAAATGTGGAATTATTACAGAACTTAAAAAAATAAATATTCGGCCTTATTCCCGTTGTCGTTTTAATTTTAATAGTCGTTTTGTTCCTAAATTCAAATTCTTGAAATATTTTGAAACGATGAAGAAACGTTATCGAAAACAAAGGGAAAAATTAATAAAGTGTGGTTGCACTGTAATTTTTTGTTATTATATATGACATTATTGTAAATTTCTGAAAAGTTTGTTATTTCTTTGTAAGTTTTAACAAAATATGTGAGTACTGAATTTTATTTTTCAAGTTCAAGTATTTCAAGTATAATGAAATAATGGAGATAAATATACATCGGAAGATGCTACGACAGAACACTAACATTTTTGCCATCCTAGATTCTAAGTAAGAAATTCGATTAGTAGCATTCCAACATCTTCTAGTAAGCGAATACCACTGCGTTTCCGTTCGGGTTAGTTTGTTTTTAAAATTTAAATAGGTTTGACGCCGAATCCTCTAATGGTGACAATGGTAACAGCCTTCCCCTGTTGCTCTGGATTCAGAGTTTCCTTTTTATCTTGATTTATTTGAATAAAAAACAAGTAAAAGTGATATATTCGGCCGTGCCGAATCTTCTATACCCTTCACCACGGTGATTTTATTTATACAGACATGTACAGCATTATCCATATTGTTGACTCTTTACTTAAATAAATTCGAATGAGAAAAAATCATTATTCATGAGTTAAAAAAAAATAGAAGACAAATGAAAACAAATTCCGTTTGCTACAATTGTCGCCGTGTTGTCAGCTACTTAATGATATTGAATCCGACAGCTACATCGTAAACTCTGACATTGTTGTAGAAATACTTATTTTGCTTTTATAAAATTAAATAACTTTTTCAAAAAATTATAAATATTTCCTCCAAAACTTTTTGTTTGTATATGAATTTGTAATTTACAATTTTGTGACCTTTTCTTTTGTTGAATAAAATAGAAATTAGCCTAAGTTGACGACAGCCACAACGGTGGCCGTGTAGCCATGTAGCTTTGCTGACTTCAAAATAATCGTTTCATTTTTGACAGTTTGTAGTCGGTATTCTGATGATGTCTATGTGTTTAATGCACCTAGGTTTTGAAACAGAGATATCATCTATTTAAAAATCAAACGCATTTAAAAAAATATGTTACTCTATATACACACATACATACATATGTATATTATTAATATTAAATATATGTTATGTTACAGTCATGATTTTCATTTTCAAGGCAATATTGAAATTTTTGTTTTAATTTTTCGAAAATTGTGTGTAAAAATTTTTTGTAAAAAATTTTTTTAAAAATTTTTTGTAAAATTTTATTTTAAAATTTGTTGGAAAATATTTAAAAACAATTTTTTTTCGAAAAATTTTCTGTAAAATATCTTTTTGAAAATGCTTTGTAAATTTTATTGAAATTCAGGTCAATTCAGGTCGTAAATGACCGGCACAACTCTCCTAAAATGGCTTTAAAACTTTTTCCTATTTTGAATTGATTTTCATTCTGATCCAGAATTTATTTTTTATTTAAAGAATTATTTAATAAAAAAATCAAAATTTAAATTATTTTCACATTAAAGTAATATAAGTATTTATTTTCGTTGAATTTAAGCATTTTATTAACACAAAGATATCTGCTATTTACTTTAATAAAATAATGATAAATTTTTATTTTATTAGTCTATATACAGTCTTATTTAATATACATAATTTTACCAATTGTTCCTTTACAAAATGAGTTTTTGTAAATGAAATAAAAATCGGTTCCATACATTTTATTTCAACTTCAACTTCAAATTAAATTTTTATTTTCAAAATATTTCCTTTTAATTATTATTCATTATTCAAATATAAAAAACGATTTTTTTTAAGTAAAAAGTAATAAAATATTTCTAGCTAAATTTATTATTTTTATTATTAATTAAGAGTCAAATAATTATGCAAATTAATATTATATAGTTAATTTTTATATTGACATTTAAAAAAACGGCCTTTGAGCATAATTATAATGATTTATGTAAGTATTTAAAAAATTTCTTCGCTGAAGTTAAAATTGTAGTCTTTAATATTTTTTTTAATTCAAAGCTATATCACCGAGTTACATATTATGGTTAATATTTCTGTGGCAATAAGGAAAAAGTGCTTAAGTCTGATTTTTAAGTTTTGTAGGAGAGCAATTTTAAACTTTAAAATAAATTTTTCAAAAAAATTCCTTTTCTTTAAAATTTACCTATGGGAGTCAAACGTATGATTTAAAAAAATATCTTATATCTACCAAAAGTACGCAGGCGTTGCAATTAATAAGTTGTGAAAGAAGTTTTTATGATTTCGAAAAATAGCTTCTAGTTTCTTAAGATTTTTTCCAAATGCGATTCGACATTGAAAAAAGATAAGCAGAAAGTTATTTTGCTATAACTTCCTGAAAAATTTTAATAAATAATTGAAAATTTGTACATGGGTACTTTGAAGTACGCAGATTTCAAAGGTGCCAGTAACTAAATTTTTGCTTAAGTCGACTTAAGCACTTATTCCTTATTACCTAAGATTTTATGTAGTTGAACTAATAATTTTGAGAGCAAAACTGATTCTAAAGTTTGTTTAAAGAAAATTTTTAATAGTGGAATTTGAATTCATGGTCCAACATTTTTTAAGAAAACAGTATTTGAATTAAAGTTATGCCATTCGAAGTTTAACTCGAGAAAACATAAATTGTGAGTTGTTTTTCTCTTTTTTTAAGATAAGAAGTAATATTATTCGATAACTTTTATGTTTATACGATGTGCATATCGATACCTTCGCATAAGAATGTATTAAGCGACATTTTTAAAATTGTTCAGGAAACGAAAAAAACGTCTCATTTAGTTATTTATTTATGTATTTTATTGAAAGGAACATTCTGAAAATCGCCTGACGGATAATACAAATTTTAGGGAGCAACATTATTCCAGTGAGAAAACTTGGCAGTTGATACAATTTTATTTTCTCTCTAGTTTCCTTTGCATCCATGATAGGGCAGGCCAAATGTGGCGCTTAACTTCTAGTATACATAGATCCACATCAAAAAGTCATTTTCGATAAAAGTGTCGCTTAATACATTCTTACGGGAAGGTATCGATATGTAGATTATTTTTCATTAAAGCCTGGTACTCTGTTAAGTTTTTCATGCGGAATGCTGTCAAACTACATATACACCCAATTCTGTTTTTACACGGTTAGCACGATTCAAAATTATTTGGGGTTAGATTTTATTTGTAAAATTTAAGTTTTGCGAAATATTTTTATATAAAAAATTTAGAGGAATTCCCCTTTTGTGCATACAAGCATTTTTACTTGTTAGAGCAATTGAAATGTGTTAATATTTTGTGAACTATCAATGCATCTCTACAAGAAGACGACGAAAACTACAAATAAAAAACTACAACGTAAAGCCATTTGTTTAGAAAACAAAATTGAAATTTTAGATCGGAGAAGCCTCAACATTTCTTAGCAAAACGAATCTACAGTAAGAACTATAAACAAATTAAAATTCAATTAGGCAATTGTTGATTTCTGGAACGAAACTATCTATTAAGTCTTCATCATACACTAAAGATGCAAATAAACGGTGCAAATGCACATTACCTATATGATTTAGTAAAATAAACATGATTTCTTGTTCTTAAAAAAATTCTCGTTTTTCACTAATTTTAATAGGTTTTAGAGATAAGGAACCAATCACATATTTTTGTATATAATCAATGTCTTTTTTTAAACGGATTTTTTTGGAACCAATCTACCGTGTAAAAACAGAATTAGGTGTATACATAAAAAATTTGTATGAAATAGGCATGAAAATATGTTGCAGTAGTAGTACTCTGTTTAAAAGATGCAAATAAGGCAACTGTATAAACAAATTTTATAATTGATTTGCTGTGCCGGTCACGTCGTAGGCGTCCTGAAAATATTTTAAGACTCTTACTTTTATAGTGGTTCAGTTATGATTTATGTATTTTCTTTACATAGAGGTACCCATTCTCGGGTAAAATTTGTATAAAATTCTCAAAATTAATGTAATGTAAATATGTATATGTATTTAAAATATCCCGCTGACAAAAATAAATGATGCCGTCAAGTTTGCAGTACCTTTAAATCGGTAAAAAAATTTTCTTTCACTATTTTTCTCTATTTTCTCTTGGAAATGAGGCACCTCCTCACAAATGTTTATTCATCCATTAAGGCCGGGGCGCATAGAATCCGTCATACGTTATACGTCGACTTTTTCAACGCACAAGAAAGTTGAAATACAGCTTTTCTAATGAGAGTTGTCACAATCAGTACGTCTACGTCAACGAAAATACGAAAGTTGGGCAACTTTTAACTTTTGACGTACGTTGAAAGCTCAACTCTCTCAAAATTAAATTTTTGTTTTGAGTGGAAGCAAAAATAAAACAAAACACAACAAAATAATTTAATGTAATAGAGTAAAATGGAGAAAAAAGCTTTCATCGTATTTCTATTGTTTTAATATGCGTCAACAAAGTACTCATTGTGTCAACCTCTTCCGTTGTTACTTTGATTTCAATTGAGAGCTTTAAAGTATAACGTATGACGGATTCTATGTGCCCGGGGCTTGATTGTGACAACACTCATTAGAAAAGCTGTATTTCAACTTTCTTGTACGTTGAAAAATACGACGTATGACGGATTCTATTTGCCGCGGCCTTCATTGTGTCAACCTCTTCCGTTGTTACTTTGATTTCAGTTGAGTACGTTAAAGTATAACGTATAACGGATTCTATGTGCCCCGGCCTTTAGTTTTTACGTAACGCGAACACAGACAAGCGGACAGACAGACAAAAATTCTAAAAATTGCAGCAAAAAATATGTTCATGTTTAGATCAAAAGATGTTGCTCCAAATTACCTTAATCAATTTTTAAGATTTTTTTAATGGTAATCCGAAACTTTTCTATAAGATACAATTTACGACTTTATTGAAGTGAAAGTAAATTTTCCGAGGACACTGGATGAGTTGCGAACATGTTAAATATACAAATTTAATATTAAAAATCAGCAGCAAAATTAGTCTATAAATTGCGAAGAATTGGTCAAACGACATACAGTGCCTCTATATTTCATCGTCGCCGTCGACAAGTATTAGTAATGCAGTAAACAGACAATCAGGTATCAGTTTTTAAGTTGATGCATTGTCTGGAAACTTTACATATGAAAATGATTTAAATATGGTAGCGCATATGTATACAGACTTTGTATTGATACATTTTGAAGGTTTGACTTCCATCTTTCAAACTTTTTGCTCTATGTTACTTAAGGGCGGTTTACATTATACTACAAGTAATACGACATGTCAAATTTATGTTTTGAAATTTTTCAAAAACTATTCTACTTCATTAGATCAGGGTTGCGTTTTTCTTATTAATGCTATCTTTTCAAAGGCAAAACTTGTCAAAATAGCAGAAAACCGCTGAATATGGTGCAAAATAGATCCAGTTGGCATCACAAATAAATTTGTAAAGAATAAAAAACTTTTGGCAAAAGAACGTGAAAATTTTTTAATTTTGTTTTAGTTGTTGGTTTTCAGTTTTTTATTATGGTAATGGCTAGTACAACACCAAGAACCTTTACCTTGTTACTTTTTTTTTAAATTTGGCATATTTTTCACAAGTACGCGCACTATTTATTTGTTTTCACTTTTATTATTGTTTTAACAACATCTGTTTCAATTTTTCTTCATTTTATTCAACACCAATGGTGTAAACGTAAGAAAAAAACAATACGATTTTTAATCTCTATTTTTTCATACGGATTGATTTTCATTTTATTTTCTCTTAGATTTTACGTACGTAAAATCTTACTGTCTAAACTGCCCGGCCGTTTTACACTATAATATAAGTATAAATACTTTTAAATAAAATGCAACCCTGAGCTAATCGTCGTTTGAAATTGTTTTTAAATAATAACAACTCACATTGTCAGGATTTCATTTTCCTCAAAAGTGTTAATACTTGTAATATAATGTGAAACGGCCTTTAAGACCGAATTCTTGTAGAATCCCTCTTACGTTATATGTCGTCTCTTTCAACTGACAAATAAGCTGAAATACAGGTTTTCTTATAAGCGTTGTCCCAATCAGTACGTCACCGTCAACGCAAAGTACTAAACTTGGGAAAATTTTAACTTTTGACATACGTTGATGGCTATCAATTGTTTTTTCTTTGTTTTGATTTAGATTTTTATGTTGTGGCAGCAAATATAAAACAAAACAAAATAAAAAAATTAAATAATAAAATGGAGAACAAAGTTATCGAAGCCGTTTACTAATGTAAATTATGTATTACCTATACATATATAAGTATAATAAAACTGTGATTTTCTGCCTGTCTGTCTGTTTGTGTGCGCATCAACAAAAAAACGACAGGATGAATTATAATAAAATATTATGGAGAGGTACCTTAGTATCTCATTACCAAGAAAGAGGACAAACAAGTAGTGAAAGTACGCAATTTTATCGATTCCATGTTACTGCAAACTTTGTCAGCGGGTAATTAAAAACACTATTTACAGTACTCTGCAATACTTTTGAAATTTTATACAAATTTTAGATTTTTATATAAAGCCCATGTTTTTGAGTAATTACCCAGGGATGGGTACCTTTATGTAAAGTAATTACATAAACCATATCTGAAGCACTATAAAATTAAGAGTCCTGAAGTGGATCACTTTCAAAACAAAATAATGACGCTGACGAAGTGGCGGGCACAGCTAGTTATGAATAAATTAATTATTTTCAGATAAATTAAATCAAGGTATATTTATCTTACTAGGTAGTGTCGTTCACCCAGCTGATTTAGTAGTTCGACATGTCAAAAGTTGTATGTGTTCAGAAATTTTATAGTGTAGAAGTGAAAAGGCAATAAAACACATACAGGCTTTCTCAATTTTCTCCTATGTTTTTTGACATTTCAAACTACAAAGCAACAACAAAATGCCATGTTGTTCTTGTATTGTTGTATTTGTTGTAGGGACGCCACTACCTAGTAAAATAAATATACCTTGAATTAAATACTATAAAGTAATAAATTACAAAAATTACTTTTATTAGTATTCTTCTCTTCTACATAAAAGCTTATAAATGATTATTTTTTCGAAATTAGCAAAAAAAAAACAAAAAAAATTGTTAAAAAATCGAAAGATAATCGAAAGACTACATCGGGCACTCATTGCCTAAAGCGTTATACACAATGAGTGTGTGGTGAATGACATTAGCATTTTTACTGACCGTTCTCTCATGGAGAAGGTGTATACTCAGCTATTCTGATTCTGCCCTGTAGTCTGCGTTTGGGGAAGTATGTCTCCGTTTACCAGGCAGAATTCCTTGGTTTTATGCATGAGTGTTGGGATGTGTTTTATAACTTAACTGATGTGCTTGGTTATAACGTGATTTGGGTTAAAGGACACATAGGCATATCAGGGAATGAAGCAGCAGACCAAATAGCAAAATGGGGATCTGCTGTAAATCCTCAGAAATTTACAGCAGATCCCCATTTTGCCCAGAGCAGCACTGGGATATGGTCTATTGCGAGCGAAGGTCCTACAATGGGTTAACTCACTAAACCTGAAAAGATTAAGGAAGGCTACTAGATGAAGACAAGCTCTAATGGTAAGAAAGGTACTGAGATATACTAGAAGTACCTTAAACTGAATAACTGCGTTAGTGAAAAGTCATGAAAACTTTATGTATGTATATAGCCAAGATGAAAATAAAAAAATTGTTGGCGCGTGGAAGAGGTTGCGAGGATAGCGCACGATGTGTACGAATGGCCAGCATAAGATTTAATTAAGACCACGGACGGGCAGAATCTTGTTAAATGTGGATGCCACGGGCGACCAAGCCTTGGAAAAACGCTAGTAAATACCAGAGACTAAGTGATGGGAAAAAAGCCGACAGTTACCAGACGACAGTTTGAAATCACTAAAATGAAGCTGATGGTAGTACGTGACTCAATGAAAGTAACGTTGTCGTTCGGACGAAAGGGTGTCGAAAAGGCGAAACAAATTCAAAAATTTTGGTTTTGTTTTAAATGTAATTGTACTAAAGAACGAATTCTTTCTATATTGAGACTGGCAGTAATGTTTTCAGTTTTATATACATTTTTATTAATTTAAATTCATTTTAAGTAAATCATTAATAACCACCACCTAACTTCTAAATAGCAATATCCTCTGAGTTTTTTGGAGTTCCCTGTTCCTCTATTTTAAATAAAATCTCCCCGGGAAAATTTTTTTAAATGAAATGAGAAATTCTTTACCGGGAAACAACTAGGTACATATTAGGAATGCCAATTATAGGGAGTATGTTATAAAAAAATATGGGAATAAAATAATTCAAAGGGAGTTGTGCAAACAAATTTAAATGTTTAATATTTTTATGAAAAATGTGATAAATATCTTAATTTATTTTTACTTTCTGGTTAAAAACATCCTGCTTTTCTTATTTATTTCTAAGTTTTAATTAGGACAGACATTTGATAGAAATTATTTTGGACATAGGACAAACTATGCGGACGGTAAAATAATCTAAATTATCTATACCGTTTGCAAAAGAATCCTATTTAAAATAAATTCTATTATACAACTACAGCAAAATTTGTTATTTCAATAACCTTTTCTGGAGTTTATTTCAGCTAAATGTTTGCCAATAATGGACCTCTATCTATTTTACAAGATTTGGAACGTTTAGCCACAATGCGACAGTTGATGGGAGGCAACAAACTCTCAAAAATATTTTTATTTAGTTTTCGTTTCTTATTTCTAAAAATTATTTGCAAATTTTTAGTGAAAACAAAACAGCTTCGAAAATATAAAATTCTCCCTCTCTTGTTATTCCCCTCCCCTAGTATTTGAAGTAGGTGGATTTTATTTCCCAAATGGATTCCATTTGCCTGCAAATATTTTAAATTGGGGTTAGTCTTCGTTATTATATGAGGAGGTACTTTTCAAAACATGACTATTCCACATTTTGTGTTTTTGCACAATTGGAGAAAATAGTTTTTTTAGGTATGCCCCTATATATTTAATCCGAAATTTTGGTGCATTATTAAAGACGTAAATATTAGTCACTGCTTTGTGTAGGATTTAAAAAGTCTGCACTTATATATTTGGAATAAATGCAAGATTTAAAATGGAATAATCTTGTTTTGACGCGGCTGATTGGAATAATCATGTTTTGATTCAAACCACTGTGGATTAATGACAATAATGATATGAAGTTAGCGCGTGGGCGTTATCAACTTCTGGATTAATCATATTTTGTTTCAATAATGTATATTTGAAATGGATAATATCATTTTGAAATGGAATAATCTACTTTTGATGAAATCATGCATTTTTCAATTTTTTTCCTGGTGTAATTATAGTCATTTGGAAACATTTTATTTTCGCTGAGTATTCAATTCAATGCTACCAAACAAAAAAGAAATAAAAAAATCATTTTTGTCAAAAGTGGAATAGTCATGTTTTGAAAAGTACCTCCTCATATATTGATCACTGTTTCGAGGAATTTGACGTGTGAAATTTAAAAAAAAAAAATTTAAATTTTGTTGTTTCACATTCCACATATTTTTTAATGTATAAGTATATATTTATATAATTTTACTTTTACTTTTATTTCAATTATTTTATAAATTGAATTAATAATTTTCAGGCTTAAGTTTATTTTAAAAAACATACACTCTCGATCAGATGATTAGAATCACTTGAATTTCTGTTTTAGTATGTTTTTAATTGTTTAATCGACAGCTAAAGTATAACTACCATCGGAAAGGGCATTATTTATGTAAGATTACAAAATTAACAACAACTATCTGAATAGCTGAATGAGAACTATCGATAACTTTTGTTTGACAGCTGAGAATGTCACACTGTATCAAACAATTCTAGCAAGTCATGTATCGTTTACCGCCAGAATAATTGTGAAAATGTACTTTAAAAGAATAAATCTGTTTGCGAAGTTCATAGAGCTATTTAACATAATCGGCGTAATGAGCAAGCCATTCGAGCAGTTGTTGACCGTTTTCGCACTAATTTTAATGTGCGTGCCGAAGAGAATATTGCTGATGTAGCGTGAAGTATTGAAGAAAACGCCAAATGTCGACTCGTCGTCGTTCACAACTTGATGACTTTTTTCCTTCCATCACGTAGAAAATTTTTCGGCAGGATCTTGCCTTAAGTGCCTTTAAAATACAGCTCGAGCAAGAATTAAAGTCAAACGAACATCGTTTGCGTCGCATTTTTGCTGATAGGCTCATTTGAAACTGACCGAAATAAACTCCCCTTCAAGTCAAATGTCCAAAAAAACTACTCCCTTTATCCTTCTTCCCATAACCATATTTCGCAGTTCCGGGACAATAAATTGCATGAGAATTGTCATCCCTTGAGGGCTGGTTCAAAAAAAACATTTTATCAAAGAATTGTTTTTCTGGTTAAATGGTTATGTCAATAAGCGAAAGACAATCCTTAATCCGTTAAAATGGTTTTACACGACGTGTGTTTGTCATATGAATTGTCAGTTTAATAACGCATATGTAATTTCACGTGTTTGTCAAAATAGCCATTTTACATACGGTTTATAATTTTTGCTTTCAAACGTACATGTGAAATTACATCTGACATAACCTATAATATATAATTTTTCCGCCACACAGTTTTGTATTGCCAACCACAGCTGATGCAAATGTGCAAACGTAGTGCTTTTGCCACGCTATTAGTGCTTTTGGTACCACAAAAAACCTAAAATAGCAAAATATCAAGTTGGCATTACAGGATGTCAGATGCTTTGTCACATCAAAATAGAACACGTTCTAAATGAAAAATGCAGTCGTAAAGTAACTCTGGGTCGGGGCACACGTGCGTGCGTCATTGTCATTATCGCTTAAAGTCAATCAGGCCGTCCTTGTTGCTCGGCCTTCGAGTGGTGTGCGTCTCGTTCTCACATTGGCTGATTGGCGTCCTCGAATAGCTGTACTACGGTACTGTTATTGTTGGTAGTTTAATCAGCCATGTGTAATCGTTTGGTTATCGTTTATAACCTATAAATTTTAATTTCAATAAGCCGGACATTGGTGGAGCACCATTTTAAAAAACTCAACTGTTAACTGGAGGAGCACCATTAAACTCAATTTTTAACTGGCGGAGAACCAATAAACTCAAGATTTTCACTGGAGGAGCACCATTAAACTCTCATTAATTTTACCTAGCTGAATTTGGAGTCTCACTTCCTATACGAAGGTTTAGGTCGCTCTGCAGATTTTGGAGGAAGCTACGGCGCTTTGCCATTTACCAATTTTTTTTGGGCAGAATCCAAAAAAAAAAATAAATGAAAAATGTCATATGTATTGTACACATGGAAAATACACATGTTATGTTTGAAAGGGTTTACACGACGTGTATAGAATTTACACATGGAAAAGTGACAAGTCATATGACAAATACACGCCGTGTAAAAGCACTTTTAACGATTCACCATTACATCCATTAAAATTTGGGTGCGGTTTCTTGAGCTGCCATTACGGTGAACTGCGAGCACTATTAAGCCATGCTTACTGAAGACGGCACATATTGCCATACAATTGATTTATTACAAAATCAATTTGGTGACAACTTTAATAATCCAGAAGTGATTTTGTTCAGTGGCCCCCATGTTCGCGCGTTTGAATTACTTTTTATGATGCTTTGTTAAGTCGTTGGTTTATGCCGACAAACCAGCAATTCTTGAAGCATCGGAAGCCAATTTTCAAGCCGCCATTGAAGGCACACGGCCAGATTTATAGGAAGAAGTAGTCAAAAATTGGTCTGATCGAATCAACCATGTAGCTCGTAGCCGAGGCTGACAAGATATATCAAAGTTTCATGCAACAGTATTTCAAAGGTCATTTCCGAAAAAAAAAAATTGTTTCGTTCATATGATTAGAATAATTTGAATTGCGTCAAACTCTTCTATTTTAGCACCAATAATAAGGTCTGAAGATAGTTCCAAGCAAGTATTTCAACAGTAAAAAGAGCAATTGCAAATTATGAATACCTGATATTAAGAGAAACTGCAAAATAACTACTGTACGCAAAAAAAATTAAATGTTTACAACTAGCTAGAAAGCATATGAGATGAGACATTCAGTAAGAGGTCATGTTAATGAATGGAGTGCTATTGTTATTAATGACGAAATGATTTATTATTTTCACAATACCAGAAAGTAGAAGCTATTTTTTAAATATTTTTAGAATTCACAATAAGGAAACAATTTATAAATTGATACTTTGATAAATTTTAATTCTTTAATGGTAATTATTTTCTTAATTTAAGGTATACAAAATTTAAGCCATAAATTTTGAGGTAAATCATGGGAAATGCAAAAGCTACACACTGGCACAATGGAGTTCTATACTTGTGTTTCGCTAATGCTTTGGAAGCACCTTATCTGTATTTTTTTATTGTTGGGAATTATTCCTTTAACTAAGTAAAATAAATAGTTCGTTAGTTTTGTTTTTATACAAATTAAAAAATTGAGGAACAAGACGTGCACTTCGATATATTTATTATTTTAATTCCAAAAATGAAGTGTTAAAATTTGGGCATTAAATTGGTTGGATTTGTTCCGCCAGTAAATAAAATACTGTTGTCATACCTTTCGGTGAAGACCGTCGTCACTGGCTGTTGTTTTGGTACGTTTGGCAAGCGCGGCTTGAAAATGATGTCTTTACATCGAAAGCGCTCGCCAAACGTACCAAAACAACAGCCAGTGACGACGGTCTTCACCGAAAGGTATGACAACAGTGTTAAAATTTTGTTTTCAACCATGCTAATGCAACATCTTTGGTTACTCGCCAAAAATGATTGAAACTGGGAAGCGATATGTTGTTACATCCGTCATATATCCCAGAATTTGCGTCTTCAGATTACCATGCTAATTAAATGGCAAACTTTTATTACGACGCAGATTATGTGAAATCATGGTTTTTTAATAGCAAAAATAATTTTTAGTTATTTTTTTTAATATGATAAACATGGAATTGCGATGTTGACAAAAGGTCGTTGGCGAAAGAGGGCATTACTTTGAATATTATTGAATAAAATATATTTTTAAAAATTTTTTGAAAGGATAATCTGCTTTATGATTAATTCTTTTTTAGCCTAAATAACCTTATAGTGTTGGGGCCTTTAATCATAAATAAATAAATTAATGCCTTTCGCCTCCTGCAGAATAGGCAGCTCGAACTATAACCCAAATTCGGCTTTTATTAATTAACTTTGTATGACATAAATTTAATAATTTTAGGTTATAAACGAATTATAAAACTCTACGCACTTGGCTGATTCAAGCAATCACTAAGGCTGTACCGTAATACAGTTATTTAAGGCAGACCAACTAGCCAATACTAGACTGAGACGTAAATAACTCGACGGCCGGTAAACAAGGAAGGCTAAGGGTTAAGTTTATCCACCCTGAGCAATTTAAGAACTGATTTTGAATTAGAATTTTTCAAAAAAAAATCCCTAAAGAACATCAGCGCACACCAATCGAATTATTATGATAACTCCCAAAGAATCCCGAGATGTTCATATATGGCCCAAGAACACCTAAGAAACCGCTTCAGAACAAGGTTCTACTCAAATGATAAATTATAAACATGGCTTCTAATCACATATAAAAAATTTAAGGTTTATTTGTTTTTTATCTAAAATAAAAATTAAGTTATAAAATATTTTAATTAACCTTAAAATAATTAACAAATAAAATGCAGGAAAAATGGACGCAATTGAAACTTTTGCTTAGCAAACTAGATGAAGAAAATAAAATGAAAACAATATCTAGTAGCTTCTAAACAACACTTAATGATAAAACATAAGATCAATGCTCCATATAAAATGTTTCCTTGCGTTTTGTTTTTGTTTTTCTCTTTTTTTATACAATTCAAATATATTTCCTTCTTTATACTCAAAATTCGATAAAACAAACAAAAATTCACGGTATTGAAATTTACAATTACATTTCATTGTACAATTTTGTAAAACAAACCAAAAGTATAAAAAATCAAATCAAACTCAAAACTTATAAAGAAAACAAACTTATTTCTTAATGAGACTTTCGCAACTGCTGCTTAAATTTGGCAACGATTTAAAGAATAGTCTACCCTTGTCAATATGCTGGTGACTCGGTTGCTGTTGCTGTTGCTGTTGTCTTATGCAACTGCTATTGAAACTACTGTTATTGGTTTTAGGAACCACTGAACTGTCCATTTCTTTTCCCATATCTACTGTATGAACCGAGCGTCGCATAAGAATTTGACTCTGGGGTAGATTTTGTACCATGGAGGGTGATAATGGTGATTGTGGCAATTCCATATCGAGTACGGCATGTTTATTATGGGCGGCCGCGCAAGCAGCCGATTCCGAATGTTGTTTAA
Organism: Phasia obesa; assembly: GCA_949628195.1. Classification (NCBI taxonomy): domain Eukaryota; kingdom Metazoa; phylum Arthropoda; class Insecta; order Diptera; family Tachinidae; genus Phasia; species Phasia obesa. The sequence continues at coordinate 70,971,183 of OX451217.1, read as the reverse complement.
CTAATTGACGCATGCGTTTTGGTGGTGGCGGTTGAATATTTAAGTTTGTTCTATGTACGGCTGTTGTATGACACTCTAGCATGGGATCGCAAGCTTCGACATCTACACTACCCAGCAGCTTGGTATCCGAATACCTACGCAGGTCTTTGCCTAAATATTGTTCTAATTTATCGGTACAAGTGCCATCGCTGTCAGGCGGTGTTCGAATATTGGAATTATGACCACCATAGTCATGTTTTAAATAAGGGCCTGTGTCGAGATCAAGGTCTACAGAATCATTAAGTATATCACGATTTTCTAGGAATATAGATGAATTAGAATAGCGTTTTGTATGGGGTTTGTAGACAAAACCACCCAAGCCATTGGCCACTGCATGTGAAACGCCAGAGCTAATGGAGGGAGCCTTATGATCGCCACTACCTAAAAAAATAATAATAAAAATAAATACAATTTATTTTTTATTCCAGCAAATATGTGAAAATTGAATTATTAAATAAATAAGTTTTACATTTTTATTAGCTAGAAATCTAGGGCACATTTTAAACCTATATTTTATTTCGAAATATTTATATTATATTTCTTGCAAAAGGATAAAAATAATAAGTTAAAATTGAATCTGGAGAATAAATTATATTTCTTTACCAGAAATAAAATTTTGTAATAAAAATAAAATGAACATATGCGAAATGAACGTATGGAATAAACACAACTGGGACGAATGACGAACTTTGCACAGTACAACGAATTCGTCAACTATAACACAAAGAGTACAAACAAAATATTAAGAAGTGGCAAAACTTTGCTCTCTGTATTTCTCTAGATATTTTTATATTTTTTGGTACCAGATTATGTAAACATACATTGTTTTTCACTTTCTCATTGATAGTTTCACACTTGTGCATTTTTATTTAAATTATGATAAAATTACATCAAAATTATTAATTCATTTATAAACACATTTCTGTTTATGTTTAGCAGCTGATAGAGTGACCATATTTCATCATACAACCATTTCACAGAGCTAAATTCCGTTCGGAAGTGAAATTGATTCCGATTTTTGTTTATATAGAAAACGTAAAATTTTTCGGAATAAAACCACATGCTATGTGGAATAACCCTTTAAAATATCCAGAATATGTTTTTATTAAAACTCTGCGAAGTTATTTATCAATTTGCTGCTGTACATAAAGATATTTGTAATACATTTTCTGTCTTAACAACACAAATATTTAATTAAAAGAGGAGAAATATTAACAAAAAAAATTTAAAACAAAATATGAAATTGAAACAAACCTATCGCAGCGTTCGTTACGCACAACGACTTTCGTCGACGCATTAATTGTAATGTATTTTATTTTTTTTAAGGAATATTCGGAACGAAAAATTCATCGTTCGTCCCAGTTGTGTTTATAACAATATTTGAAACGATGAAAATACCAAATTTGTATTTGAACAACACTATTGAATTTTACGTTACCGAATTAGATTAAGGTCCCGATTATCGTTCACAACATTAATTATTTTACTGTTTTTTTTTTATTCTGTCCAAAAAATAGGTAAATGGCAAAGGTATAATTAAATTTAATATTTATTGATATAAATATTAAATATAATTATTGATATAAATATAATATTAAAAAAAAATTGTTTTTATTTTTATTCACCTCAACAGTTTTAAGTACACAGAGATGTATTTTAATGAAAAACGAGTACATACTAACATAAACCGTCACTCTGTGCTATACACAACATTTAGATGTTGTAAATCATAAAGGAAAAACTAGTCGTAAAGTAGTTCTGGTTCGGGGAACACGTGCGTGCGTCATTGTCATTATCACTTAAAGTCAATCAGCCCGTCCTTGTTGCTCGGCCTTCGAGTGGTTTGCGTCTCGTTCTCACACTGGCTAACCTACAAATTTTAATTTCAATAAGTCGGATATTGGTGGAGCACCATTTTAAAAACTCAACTATTAACTGGAGAAGCACCATTAAACTCAATTTTTAACTTGAGGAGAACCAATAAACTCAAGATTTTCACTATAGGAGCACCATTAAACTCTTATTAATCTTTACCTAGCTGAATTTGGTGTCTCACTTCCTATACGAAGGTATAGGTCGCACTGCAGATTTTGGAGGAAGCTAAGGTAATCACACATTGGCGCTTTGGTTTCGTACCTTTGCCATTTACCAATCCAAATAATTGATAAACAAAATTAAGTTGTGTTGTTGCCGAGACAACACAACTTTTCTGTGTGGCAAACAATAATCGGGCCATAAGTAAATAAGTGTCTAGTGTTCGATTTGGTCACTTTTATACTTACCACTAAAACTACTCAGTTGCAATGCATGCTCTCTTCCCGTATCAGTCGATAAACCATCAGTACTCAAATCCTGACGTGAGCCTACACATAGATCATTAACCGACACACGACTGGAATCCTCGGAATGTTCCAGCACATTGTGTATGGAGTCATGGAAGGGTGTCATGCTGCCTGAACCTTGTGGACAAGGACGGAACGAGGAGATCTGTGAAACAACATCGTCCAAAGCATAATCACGATCATAATTATGCTGGGATTGTGTGCATTCAATATTGGCCGCTACAGCTACTTGACCTAGTTGTGAATGGTGATGATGGTGGTGATGCTGCAGTTGTTGTTGCAGTTGTTGCTGTTGCAGAGCCATGTGATTGCTGTGATGGTGTTTTCCACCCAATAATCGAACCGGCAAACCCCCCACCGATGTCTGTGATATCATAGAATCAACATCAAGATCTGCATGTTGCAACATATGATGCGGCGATGTTGGTAAATTGTCACTGCCATCAGCCACATCTTCAACTTCATTAACCTCTACAGCGGAAGCGTAATTATAACTTGTTGTAGGTCGGGAGTTTGCCACATTAATGTCAATATTTATATTGACACTGTGTGGTGTTGAGTTTGTAATGTGTGGCTGATTTGAAGGACCATTATTGCGGCCATTAGTACGCTGTGCTAATGGGGAGGGTGGTGAGAGGGGATGTACCTTTTCGGGAGCATTTTGTATGAGCAATATTCTGAAAATGAAATAAGAACCACGTAGGTATTTTTATCGCAGTTTTATTTTTTGAAGATAGATTTTCTTAATTAGTCTCTTCCTACCTATTTCTAGCTTTCCAACGATGACATAAATGTAAATAGGCTTTGCATTGTATGTACATAAAGACAATGCCACCAGTTAGACCGACAGCAACCACTGCCAGTTTTGTCCAAAATGGCCATTCTGTTAATAAAAAAAGAAATATTGTATATGTAAATAAATTAAGTAAAAAATGTTTTTTAGAAGATTTATTTGTAAATAAAATCATTATAATACTAGTGTATTTTACCCGGCGTTACCTGGGTCCACCCTTAGAGCCCTTACAAGTGCTTGCGAAATGACTAACCTTTTTCAGATTTGTTCACTCTTCAATAAAATGAATGAATGAATGATCGAAGCAACGACTGAAAAGATTCAGCTCAACATTCCAATTAGAAAGACCGAATGTCATTGTACACATACATAAGACATTACCATACATGGTTTGGTAACTTTTCAAGTGACAACGAAAAAATTATAATATGGAAAATTGAGGGCATTTTGTTGATATTTGTATGGGAATATATAGGAAAATGTAAATGCCATATCTGCGGCACCACTATGCCGATTTTGTGCAAACTTCACACAAAACATCTACAGACCATCCCCAACATACCCTGAAATCGGTCGACCCGTTTCAGTAGTTAGTGGTGACATCATAGTGTACAATTCTTTTTATATACTTATACAGATATAGATTTATCACCGAACTTTTAAAAATGGAGAAAACATGTCCATGTTCATGTTCCATTTAAACGACATTTTCTGTTTGTCTTCAATGTGATTGCTTATAGCATAGCAAAGAGGATTTGCAAAGCAACATTTGATAGCAGACATCGTTGTGCGAACAAATATTCTACAAATGCTGTTTAAACAAGAACATGACTTCGACATAATATTTAAGGGGAGCACATGAAATTGTTTAATAGTTGAAGAAAACAATAGCTTGTCAAGACGTAGTGTTCTTTTCAGTTAAAGAAAAAAAAATGTCAAAAATTGCATACTACCAAACGGAAAATTGCCTTAAATTTTTCAAACCTTAATTTCACGTTACATTAGTCATTAACATGGCTTAATGAAACGTAACTTTATATAATAAACCAGTATTAAAAATAATGTTTTATATGAAGTTTGATTTTTTTGATACGTTTGATAACCTTTGAAAATTACACACTGTGTAATTTTTTAAGTCATGGCAAAATAACCATATACGGACACCACTACGTCATAAAAGACCAAAAAAAAAAAAGACCCCTGTCTCCTAGTTTTGCCCAAAGTCCTCCAGGTTTTTTTTATGGGCCCTCAAAGATGTGAGACCTCGATGTCATTTTTGCAAAAAAATGATCATTTACTCAAGCTCATATTTTGCAAACCGTTTGGAATTTTGATATAATCTCTGAGGCAAAGTTGTAGCTCTTGTCATAAAGAACAAAAATTGTTAACATATAAAATAAAAAAACTTCATCTTCAAGGTCAAAATCGCAAAAAACTTTAAAAAATTCAATTTTTTTTACCTTTTTTCCCCTGTTCAGGTCCATAGGTAGCAAACCGTTCAAAATTCAAGGAAACAATCAACTACAAAAATGAACCGAAGATCTCAATAAACAACTTTCTAGAACATTTGAACTTCCTAGGAATGATTCTTAACACCGTTTAGGTAGCGCTTAGGTAGCCGCAAAAGTGAAAAACTTTTGAACTTCTGAACAGGGGAAAAAAGGTAAAAAAATTCAATTTTTTAAAGTTTTTTGCGATTTTTACCTTGAAGATGAAGTTTTTTTTATTTTATATGTTAACAATTTTTGTTCTTTATGACAAGAGCTACAACTTTGCCTCAGAGAGTATATCAAAATTCCAAACGGTTTGCAAAATATGAGCTTGAGTAAATGATCATTTTTTGCAAAAATGACATCGAGGCCCCACATCTTTGAGGGACCATAAAAAAAAACCTGGAGGACTTTGCGCAAAACTGGGAGACAGGGGTCTTTTTTTTTGCTCTTTTATCACGTAGTGGTGTCCGTATATGGTTATTTTTTTCCGTGTTGCACTGTGTTATCAGACAATTTTCTGTTTGGTAAAATGCAGTTTTTAAATTTATAGTTCGCGGTGCCATTAAAATATCACACCCAACAACTAAAAACACTTATTTCTTAACTTTCTTGGAAGTAATTTTCGAATAAATTTTTTTCTTTTTTCTCAAGCTAAAAAACATTTACGAATTTTTTACAGCTAGATTGTCATTCCGTGTGTAGTTTCTACAATATTCATTTCCGACCCCATTGAGTATATAGATATATTCTGAATCCTTATACATAGAGATGTTGATTAAGCAATGTCCGTCTGTCCGTCTATCAGACTGTACGTGTTGACGTTGAAATTTCATTTGCCAAGGCACCAGACAAGGTATAGAAAATTTAAAATCACCGATCTGTCAGGCATAGTTTCGAAAATTTCACTAATCGAATTCAGCAACATCAGACCGTTTTATTCGAGAGTGTGCGCAAAAAACCATTTCGATTGTAATGATTCTTTTTTGCTTTTTTTTGTTAAATAATTATTATTATACGACCATTAAATATAATAACCCCCTGAGAGGGGAGATTTTTGTTTATTTTTAGGTTGGTAGGGTTTTTTTGCTTTGATTTTAAAGTATTAAAGGCCTTTATAGAAAGCAATACACATAGAGGTAGCCAATACACTCACAAGGTGCCAGGTGGTAACCAGGAGCAGGGAGCAGGTAACACATTGGGGCAGGGGGTCAATATGATGAAATTTGTTTTAAAGATTTTTTTGCTTTTATTTAAACATTCGAAAGCAATTTAGATTGCCGAAGGTCCTAATTTTTTCAACAAAATTTTTATAAAAAAATAAAAATTTATAAAAAATTAAAAAAAAATTTACCAAAAATTTTAAAAAAAAATTTGCGAAAAAATTTTAACAAAAATTTTCCAAAAATTTTAACAAAAAATTTTCAAACAATTTTAACCAAAAATTTTCTAACAATTTTAACCAAAAGCTTTCAAAAACAAATTTTAGAAAAACTTAAAAAAAATAAAATAATTTAAAAAAAAATTTAAAACATATTTACTAAAAATTTTCAAAAAAATTATACAAAAAACAAAATTTTTATAAAAAATTAAAAAAAATTACAAAAAATTAAAAATAATAATTTATAAAAAATTTTTCGAAAAAATTTTAAACAAAAATTTTTACAAAAATTTTCAAACAATTTTAACCAAAAATTTTCAAAAACAAATTTTAGAAAAAATTAAAAAAAAAATTAATGAATTCAAAAAAAATAAAGCATTTTTAATAAAAATTTTCCCAAAAAGGTTTTTACAAAAAATTTTTTACAAAAAATTTCCAAACAAAAATTTCTAAAATATTTTCTATAAAATTTGTACAAAAAATGTTCAATAAAATATTTACAAATATTTTCTATAAAATTTGTGAAAAGATTTTTAATAAATATTTTACGAAATACTTTGATAAAATTTTTAGAAAAAAATTTTCTATATTTTTCTATATTTGTATAAAATTTTTACAAAAAATTTTGTATAAAATTTTTATAAAAAATTTTCTACATAAATTTTTACATAGTTTGGCGTTTCAGGTGACAATATATACCATATACGAAATATTGCTGATTAGTGGAAAAAGCATAGTTCTTTTTTTAATGCGTTTGTCTCTTAAATTAAAAAATTTTGTACCTAAATACACACCTGATTAATATAATAGATACACCGACAAATTTTAATATATTATGCTTCATGGTTCCAAGGTTTTTTTCGTAAATTTTACATGGAATTCTTAACTTTTAGGGCGTTTTACATTCCTTTTGGAGTCGTTTCCGAACAAATTAATATTAGTTTCATCACTCTATAAAATATTTCTCTAGTTTTTTTCACCTTCACGTCCGGACCGATTTTTATGTAATTTTTTTCAAATTGTAACCTCATCTCCAATTTTTTTTTCCATTAAAGGAACTTTTCTAGCTATCTTATCCGGAAGATTAGCCTTCCGTAAGCATCGCCGAACTGTTGGAGCGCTTACAGAATTTCCAATTTCGGCAGAAATTTTTACGCAGTTTAACACACAACACTCTGTTCTTCTGTAGAACAGTGTATATTTCGACCTATCTATACAATAATCATAGGATAAATTCAAATAATTTTCTTTCTAATAGGGATTACTTACCACGTTATTTTTAAATTTTATTTGTATCTATTATTGTGATCAAAGAAATTTTGACTCTGAACAATAAAAATATTTTTTTTATAACGGTACTTAATATTTTTTTTACGGTTGCCTGATTTAGTGTTGACGGACATGTTTCTAAAATATTAAGAAAGTGCAGTAAGCTAAAGTTACCAGAAGGATAAAAAACATAGCTTAAAATAAGTACCTACTAGCGTATCTATTATTTTGATCATTTGTGTATGTCTGTAAAATTAAAATCACCGTGGGGAAGGGTATAGAAGATTCGGCATGGCCGAATATAGCACTCATACTTGTTTTTAATTCTTTATAATTTTGTAAAGATATGAACTTTCCTCGTGATAATAATAATAGTCAAATATACATAGATACGAAGCATCTTGTAAGTTAACTTTGTAACATTTAAAAATAAGTTATTGTACTCATTTAAATTATTTATCTATAATTTTGTAATCACAATAATAAGTACGTATGTATACATATATAATCAATAGTACTCGTAAAATGTTTGTGCATATTGGATTTTCGTATTGTCACATCCCAGCAAAAAAATTGTGAAGATTTGCTCTATTTATATCTTTTCGATTGAAATAAAAATTATTTATCGGTTTTCAAAAATGCGGATTCTTTTGTTTCGTTATCGTGTTCAAAGCACCAACCTTATTTTTTTGAATTTGACGTGCACTTCCGACACGTTTTATTGCATTATTGCCGAAAAAGAATGAAGATTTGAAAGGAAGCCAATGTCAAAATTCGTTTGCTAGATTACGTGCTCTCCCTACTTTTTGCTCACTTCCCAAAAGTTATTTGGACTGGCTTGAAATGTATATTCACATTCGTCACAAAGCCCTAACCTTGCGCCTTCAGGTGATGCCGACACTGTTAAGTCAAATTTAATTATTTAAAAATATTAATTTGTTTTTGATTGCTAAAAAGCGGTTCTTTGTTTAGAAATGCTGGTTATTACAATACAAAGTTGGCTGGGATATTATCTATTTCTATTTCTTTATCTTTATTTTTGTCTTTGTTTTTATTTTCTTACCTATGTGTCCATGTTGTACGTCTTCTGCAGCCCGTTCAATAAGTACACAAAGAGACCAAATGACACACAAAGCGGCAGCACAATGAAACAAAACAGAACAGCATAATCGCCTTCTTTCAATACCAGATATATCAAGGCTGCGCCACTGTAATAAAACAAATAGAAATATTTTTGTACTATTAAACCATAAGTATTATATTGATTGACATGAGTATATAAATTACTCGTTATGTATATACAAAATGTACATACATACATACTACTACTTGTAGTATATACAAATTACATATTTATTTACATATTTTGGAAAATTGAGGCTAAAATTATAATAATTCCTCACTAAATACTTGTACTTTTACGGCATAACAGTGACCGACAGTGATTTTTATGTGACAGTAGTTTATGCAAATGGTAACAGACATCTAAAGGCTTAACCTAGTATTTATGGCAAAACATTAAAAAGTCTAATGAACAAGTTGTAGAACATTTTAAAAAATGGCGGCCAGAATCATTGTTTTATGCAGTGCACACACAGTAGGGCAGAAGCAAAATATTTTTAAATAATGCATCCATTTGTAAAAGGCTAGTCCTAACAGAGAAGTATCTAAAACTCCTCTGCTATGCTCATTTTTGATCAATCAGCACATTTCTATACAAATGGCTGAATTATTTTTAAAATATTTTGATTATGCCCACTGTGCAGTGTTCGAAAGGATCATTCAGAAATTTAGCTTCCTGGATAAATTAATATTTAACATTTTTGCTTTCTGTCATAGGAGCAAGAATCAAGAGAAGGCATGATTCAATAGTACAAATTTTATTCCATTTATTTTAGTTTTTACGTTTAGCAAAAAAAGGATTAGCACAAAAAGAGCAAATTAATAAATATCGGGTGTTTTTAGTTGCACGACAAATTAAAATGACAATACAAGATGAAAATATTATTGGAAACATTTTTTTATTATAATCTGGTAGATAGTTTAAGACATTTATTTTTTTAGGTCTGAGTTTAGACACGGAAATATTTTGAAGGGAAACATTTAGTTTCCCTAGTAGCATATTACGGATGGGGAAGAGAGTATAGCTTTTGTCAAGGCATATTTATACAAAGTGGATATATTGGGGCGAAAATTTTTGAAATATTTTTTATATAAAGTTTCACTTAATAAAATTCATAAAAAGGAGTTTTTATTAAAAAAATTTAATTTTTTTATATGAAAAATATTTTCTAGCTACACTAAGCGTCCTACAGCTAAAAGGACAAAAATCTGTGATCACTTATAAAATTCATATAAAAAGGGTTTTATTAAAAAAAATTTAATTTTTTATATGAAAAACTAAAAACTCATTTTCTAGCTAAACTATGCGTCCTACAGCCAAAAGGACAAAAATCTGTGATCACTTATATAAATTCATAAAAAGGGTTTTTTATTAAAAAAATTGAATTTTTTATATAAAAACTAAAAAGTCATTTTCTAGCTAAACTAAGCGTCCTAAAAAGGGCGTTTTTTAAATTTAATAATAAACCCTAATATGATTTCCAATGACTTGACAGCCCCATAAAAAGTAATCCAGAGGCGTTAAATTGGATGAACGAGGGGGCAAGTTAACAGGACCACTTCTGAAAACAAAGTTGTCACCAAATTGCTTTTGCAATAATTCGTGCTGTATGTAACCAAAAGCGGTTGATTTTTAACAAATTGATTTTTGGAAACAAAAATTTAGACAGCATGTTTCGATAGCGCTTGTCATTCGCCGTAATGACAGCTCCTTCCTCAGTTCGAAAGAAATAAAAACCCATGATACCGCCATCGTGCAAATCGCACCCAATCTTCGCTCAAAATACGGCTTATTTAAATAGAAATGAACGACGTTCTCTATGAAATTCAAGAACAGATTTATTTTTTTCAAACTAAATTTTCACAAATTAAAAGAGTTGTTCTGTCGTTAAACGTTTCGTTACTCAACAGTAATGTCAACACAGTTTGACATTCTCAGTTGCCAAACCATGAAATATTACCCAATTCGTACAGAATTGGGTTATATTTTTTATATATATTTTTTTTATATTATAAAAATAATATAAAAAAAAAAACTTAAATAATTGTAACTTTATAGAAGAAGGTAAAAAATTAATCACAATGTAATTTATAATGTACAACTGCTTGTAAAAGTGTTATTTTTACAATATTCCAATAAATTGTTGTGCCGAGATGTATTTGTGTGAAATGTTTTTGAATCACTGAAAAACTCAATTTCATAAAAAATACTTGCAGTGCCCTTCACGTCGTTTGCGTCCTGACAATATTGTATTCGATTTCGCTTTTAAACTAATCCACACCAAATTTTAAGACTCTTACTTTTATAGTACTTTAGATATATTGTAGAGTTTTGTAAATACTGTCTAAAATTTCCTGTTTACAAAAATGATGGGTACTGTCAAGTTTTCAGTTTCATTATCTAGGGAATAAAAATGTGCTGTTCCATCGAGATAATGCGCGGCTCCACACTTGTTTAGTCACTGTGGCAAAAATCCATGAATTGGGCTTAGAACTTAGCCCCTTGCGGTCTATTGTGTTCACTGTTTTCAAATTTAAAATAAAAATATCCTTTATCCAAAAAAGTCACAGACTAATCAAATTTCTCCCTCTTAATTTGGGTTATTAGCACACTAGTAAATTCAATTAAAACGTGATATAAAAGAAGTTAAACAAATAATTTCGTTTCTCTCCAACCTCTTGTTATTGACCAAACCATTATTGTTGTTTAAAAATAACTTTAAACAAAAAGTGAAATTATCATTTTAAGTCTCTCTCTCTCTATCTCTTCTCTCTGCCCTTAATGACAACTAATAAAATAAATAATTTTATATCTTCATATTGACACTTAAAATCTTTCGATTACAGAGCAGTATATTTTGAGCTTTTTATTTAAAAATAAACATGTAACAAACTGCAAAGCTATAAAAAAGTAATTACTTTTTCGTTTTATTAAAGGGCAGGACAATAAAGTGATGCAATTTTTGATTTGATTGAAATTAATTTTAGCAAACAAAGGACTTTCATACAAACATAAATTTTAACACGAATAAAGTTTAAAAATATCAAAAAATATTTATTTATATTCGAAGTGCGCTGAAGTTGTTAGTTTACTCTATATCTAATACATATGTATAATAAAACTGTAACAGGGCCGTTTCTGTACATGAAATAGTTTTTGAAAATTATATTCGTCCCTATTCCCGTTGTGTTGTAGTTTGAAAACGAAATAAAAACGACATTTTGGCATCACCGTTGGCGTTAACGACATTCGTCTCTATTTTAAAACGAAGATAGAAACGACAATAAAACTCGTTTTCTGTCATCATATTGTAGGCAACTAAATTCAAACGACTACAAGAAACTGCCGAGAAATTAAATTCGTTTGGGCCTCCAGTTCTTGATGGAGACGGTGGGCATAATGTAGGTAAAACTAAATTAGGAGAAAATATCCATAAAATATTTTTTTTTTATTAAAATAAATCAGGATAAAAAGAAACCTCTGAATTCCGAGCAACAGGAGACGGCTGTTATAAACAGATGCGATTGTCACCATTGGAGGAAGGAAATTTGAAAAACAAATTAGCCCAAAAGGAAACGTAATGGTATTCGCCGACCATGAAGAAGTTATATCGCTACTAATCGAGTTTCGTACTTAAAATCTGGGATTGCAAAAATGTTAACGTTCTGTCGTAGCATCTTCCCATGTATATTTTTATCTATTATTTCATCATCATCACTTGAACTTGAAAAATAAAATATTTTGTTAAAATTTACAAAGAAATAACAAACTTTTCAGAAATTTACAAAAATGTCATAAATAACAACACAAACAATTGCAGTGCTACCACACTTTATTAATTTTTCTCTTTGTTTTCGATAACGTTTCTTCATCGTTTCAATATGTTTCAATAATACGAATTTAGGAACGTAACGACAACGATATAAAAACGACTATTAAAATTAAAACGCCAAGGGGAATAGGGCCGATTATTGTAATCGATATGGAATACAAAGCAAACATTTTTAGAATTTTTGTCTGTCCGTCTGTTTGGCGCATCACGTAAAAACTACTGGATGCATTTTAATACAATTTTGAGAGAGGTTACCTTAGAGTCTCGGCTCAAATATATCCTTTTTTCCATAAAGATATACCCCCGGGGATTCCAATTATCACTGCAGTAATGGCAAATGCTTTGACGTGGTTCACTCGGGGAAAATAGGGGCACCAGACGCTAGGGTTCCTAGAGCCTAAATCTGGAAGAAAAGGTCTGTTGTTTTAATGCACGGGTCCTCTTCGAGGCCCGACCAGTGCCCAAAGGACTGGTACCACGGGAATCGGTGGCCCCACAGAGAACCTATCCTCTCTGTGACCGGGTATTGGTGAGGTCCCCTTCGGGGGTACACGTGGTGGTTGTGGTTTAAGATCGATTCATGTAGATGTGGTGCAAGGTCGATCAAGTGTGCTGTTGCACTCTCAACAGACGGAGTTTGGATAGTCTCCAAACCCCTAAGCAAGAGGTTATAATATGGATCTAGGCTTGCCTTGGAAAGGCTTGCCATATTGTATAAATTGCTACTCATTGTGACTGTATACACACAAATTGCGATTGGTGGCAATCGTAAAGTATTGTTATACTACACAATGGGGGCGCTAGTCTACGTCTTTATTTCATTCGGTGTTTGGAGCACCGTGGGATAAAGCCACCGTGGCAGGAGCCCACGTTAATCTAGTAACACATCTTTCCGTAAAGATATCTTAATTCCAAGGGGAAATAGAGATAAAATAGTGAAAGTACGCCATTTAACTGCAAACTTGATAGCACCTTTTATTTTTGTATTGAACTCTAGCATAATTTTAGAATTTTATACTAATTTTAAAATTTTATATAAAGATTTTGTTTTACCCAGGGATGGGTACCTTTATATAAAGTAAATACATAAACCAAAACTGGCACAATAAAAGTAAGAGTCTTGAAATTTGGTGTGGATGACTTTCGAAGCAAAATCAAACAAAATATGTCAGGACGCCTACGGCGTGGCGGGCAAAGCTAGTTTTTAATAAAACCACAACTTGGGCAACATAGCACTCAATTTGGTAATAATTTTACATTATTTCCAAACCTGGTTTAATCATAAAGCGAATTATTTTGTTTATGATACTGACTGATAGTGAATTATTTAAAAAGATACTTGTAATTGGATTACCCGGTAATTGAATTTTTTAAACAAATTATTATAAATTTGTGTTTAAAACTTGTTGCATATTATTTAATTCAAAGAAAAATTTTAGAAAAGAACAATATTATTTTAAGGCAGACATGGGGGATTCAATTACATTTCAATTACAATTACAAGTAATGTGTATTTGAAAATTTCCAATTACTAATTATAAGTAATTGTCATTGAAATAAGGGACTAAAATCAATTACAATTATTTGTAATTGAAAAATTTGTAATTGAACTTTTCCAATTACTAATTACAAGTAATTGTAATTAGTCAGTAATCATTACTTCCAATTGAACGAAATTTAATTATATTCCTAAACATTTTAAGTTTATCTTAAAAATGAATCTCTCGCGTTGTAATTTAAAACAATTAAAATACTATTTTAAATAAAGTTGTACCATTGAGCTATATGGTATTAAAATGTAGAGAGGGTCAGCGCAAATGTGATAAGTGTATATCACATGTGATCACATGTGAGCTTGTATGCTCAACATTTTTGTGCGTAATTGATTTCAGATTTTTTTTGCTTTTTTTTACATTAAATTAATTGTTTTTTCTGACTTGAAAAAAAACTGAAAAAAGTATCTTTCTTTGTTAGTGAGTAAATCGTAACCATGATTTTTGATGACCGTCCCAAAAAAAGATCATGTTTTTTTATTTTTAAATATAACGCCTAATTTATTTATTCAAATAAGATTATATTATTTGTTATAATTCATATGTATGTAATTGATAATTTTTGTAATAAAATATTTTTTGACAATAAATACAAAAAAAGTATTCATTACTTAAAATTAAAAAATTTCAATTACATTTAATTGCAATTAAGCTTTTACAATTACAATTATATGTAATTAGTAATTGAAAATTCCCAATTACTAATTACAAGTATTTTTTTAATTACAAATTACATGTAATGTGTAATTTAAAAATTACAATTCCATAATTTGAATGTAATTGTAGTTGACAATTTCCAATTACATGTAATTGAGTAATTGAATGTGTAATTAATTACAAACTGCATTTTATATACCCCAGGTCTGTTTTAAGGCCTATTATATCTTGCCAATAGCTAAAGTTAGGATTTTATCGGAGAGATAAGTAGCTTGTCGTTATAGTAAAGCTCCTTACTATAACTTGCCTTTAAAGTTCGTGTTAGTTAAAGGTTATTTTTAGCTTATGTATAATAACACACTGAGTAATTTTTTAAGTCATGGCAAAATAACCATATACGGACACCACTACGTGATAAAAGACCAAAAAAAAAAAGACCCCTGTCTCCCAGTTTTTCCCAAAGTCCTCTTGGTTTTTTTTATGGGCCCTGAAAGATCTGGGGCCTCGATGTCATTTTTGCAAAAAATGATCATTTACTCAAGCTCATATTTTGCAAACCGTTTGAAATTTTGATATACTCTCTGAGGCAAAGTTGTAGCTCTTGTCATAAAGAACAAAAATTGTGAACATATAAAATCAAAAAAAGTGAAATATTTCCCGGCTACCTAAGCGCTACCTAAACGGTGTTAAGAATCATTCCTAGGAAGTTCATATGTTCTAGAAAGTTGTTTATTGAGATCTTAGGTTAATTTTTGTAGTTGATTGTTATCTTGAATTTTGAACGGTTTGCTACCTATGGACCTGAACAGGGGAAAAAAGGTAAAAAAACTTGTGTTTTTTAAAGCTTTTTGCGATTTTGACCTTGAAGATGAAGTTTTTTTGATTTTATATGTTCACAATTTTTGTTCTTTATGACAAGAGATACAACTTTGCCTCAGAGAGTATATCAAAATTTCAAACGGTTTGCAAATTATGAGCTTGAGTAAATGATCATCTTTGAGGGCCCATAAAAAAAAACCTGGAGGACTTTGGGCAAAACTGGGAGACAGGGGTCTTTTTTTTGGTCTTTTATCACGTAGTGGTGTCCGTATATGGTTATTTTTTTCCGTGTTGCACTGTGTAACGAAAAACTATTTATATCTCTGATAAAATCCTAACTTTAGCAATTGACAAATTATAATTATAGGACTTATTATTATTTAGTATTTAAAATAATTATGCACTGACCTCGTTGAATGGTTTGATTTTTGTATGCATTATAAATGGAAATTTGCACAATTCGCAGGAATTTGTCTCGGATGCTGTTAGCCATTGCTGTAGACATGCCTGATGTACATATTTTAGACTGCCCGAACAATAACATGGCGTTAGAAGTGGATTCTGTGGATCACTTTCGCAATGACAAATGCGGCAAATATCACCGCTACTTTGTGATGCCTGACTACTGGCTGAACCAAATCTGAAAGTAAATAAATTAAAAGAAAAAATAAATCAATATGTAGGAGTAAAAAAGTTAGTCATTTTGTGCAGTGGTGTACAGTAGTGCTGGAAAAGTATTGAGTAGTGCCTCTTGTTATTGTTAAAAAATGAGGTTTACTGCATGAAAATCAAATTTCTATCGAAACACTCTTTAATTTTTGGTAATTTTTATTATAGCGGCCATGGTAATACATCTTTAGTGAAAATTTTAAGAATCTACCAATTACGGTTCAAAATAAGGCCATACATTTGAAAATTACTTTACTTTCCGAACACCCTTTTTTTTTATATACTTGCTAATATAGCGAAGATAGTTTGCATTACTTTAAAATATGTGTCTCTTAGTTAAAAGATTAAGGCTATATACATGAAAACTACATCACTATTAGAGCACCATATAATTTTTAGTATTTGTTGTTATTGCGGCCATAGTAATACAAATTTTGTAAAAATTTCACGAGTGCACCTTTTAAGGTACCAGAGATATAGTGCATTGACAGACGGACAGACATTGTAGCGAAAACAATAGGGTTAGTTTTTACCCTTCTGGTATGAAACCCTAAAAATTAAGGTTTTCTAATTTTTTTTCGCGTCATTGGATTCTTATTCGTGTACATCACGTGTAATTCAGATTTTTATATTTTTTTAAATACAGAATGTCACTTTTAGAACTCTATATTTTTTAATTAAATCTTCATTTAAAATTCAATCTTTCAGCTCAGTTTCAAACAAATTTAAAGATGAAAGGAATTAAAAGTGTCTAAATTTAATATTTTTAAATGTTTTATTTCAGTAGTTCGCTTTTTTTAATTTACTATACTCCTGAGAATGGCGAAAAAATGTCTACTAACGCAATATTGGGTTACATGGTCCATTGTAGCTGAAATTGACTAGTTACAACATGGTTCTATGTAATGCAGTCATGGACCACAAAAGTTAATAGTTGAGCGACAAGAGTTCGCGTTTTAACGATTGAATTGTAGTGTTGCTTTGTACAGGTCTTACCGTTTGACATATCAAGGGGTAGTTTCCTTATCCTCAAATTTTGTGAACTTTATACAGGTCGTACCGTATGACATATTAAAATGATATTCGGTATGTGCCTTTGGTTTGTGGAGATGAAGAGCACCCAAAATCGAAAATAATTAATTTTTCGATTCGAATATAATCGTACTTTGAACTTTTTTTCTTTATGTAATATATCCATAAAAATATCTGTTTGCATTGGGTATGGTAAACTGGAGTGCAGGCCACTCCAGATTTTTTTTTAATATAAGAAAAAAATTGTTTTTTATGATCTACATATATATTAAATTAAATTAATCCCATTTAAAACAAGCTATTACTCAATTTCCTAGGGCTTATAGATGTATATTTATGTATATTTAATCCTCGAGCGCATATGCAAAAAAGGCGATATTTTTCTCGGTTGTAAAAGATATTTCAGCCCATCTGATCTCCTTACTGTTTATACCACCACCTTCATAAGGCCAAACATGGAATACAACTCTTAAGTATCGTCCGATACTCCAAAGTCTATATTTGGAGCTACTCGACCGCGTGTTAGAGGGGGTGAAGAAATTTATAGGCGATATAAGGGTAGCCAACTCTATTGACTCTCTTGAGCATCGATGCAATGTGGGTTGCGTTTCGTTGTTTTGTCGTTAATACAATGGAAGGTGCTCTACTGAGATAAGGAAACTCGTTCCCGATATTCGCACGCTTTTGCATACAGCACGCTTATCATTAAGAGCTTATCCATTTTTGGTCGATTGGCCAGTGAATTGCACTCTGCATTACAATAGAGATAATTATTTTTTTAGCCGTACTGTTCGTATGTGGAATCATCTTTCTGCAGAGGTCTTTCCTGTCATTTATAAATTAAAATCGAATGTCCACAAACTCTACTACCTTTATCCTCCTTCCCATAACCTAATTTCCTAGTTCTAGCACAATACAATGCATGAGTAGGTGTCATGCCTTGAGTACTGGTCCGAAATAAAAAAAAATTATACAAAAAGAACATTTTCAAAAAAGGCCACAAAAATGTGTCAAATGCTGGTATTTTATAGCATAACCATGCAGCTCAATGTTGTTTGTATAAAAACTTATTAAATGTCTTCCACAATTTAAATATGCTTCGACAGTTTATATTAAAAGAGATAGAGAGAGGACGCATGGCTTTTAGTACTCATACTTACTAGTAGTTATTCATATTGATTGCGTGTCATATAAATACAAAACATGTGATATTGAACTTGAGTATTATTCACGTGAAATTGGTTGATATAGGGCAATTGCTTAATAAATTCCATGACAACAGTGATGACATAGATGAATTACACATTTACAAGCATTCTAACAATATAGAAATAAAAATCAATTCAAAAAGCGTTCATTAGAAAGAAAAGTAATAGAAATAAAATTATATGTTACGACCTTTTATTGGTTTTATATGTTTGTATGTACGAGGGGAAATCAATAAGTCTATACCTACAAAAACATAGAAAAACGCTTTTTGAATGGTTTTTTTTTCATTCTTTTTTCAACAATAGTCTCAATTAATATCGATACCCTTGATTCACTACTTCTCCAACTTTTTTACGACCTTTGGAGAGAAAGTTTTGAAGAGGGTGTTTCAAATATGCTTTTGTTACGAACTGCTTGTTCCATTCTAGTTTCCCATTGCCTTCAATTTAGAAACAGAAGAAAGTCGATTTTCTTGATGCTGATGCAGGACGCTTTCTTATCCCTTTTTGTTTAGTTTATGCTAGCTGAAGGGAATTACAATGGATGCCCTTCTTAACTCAACCTAACCTAACATGTTGGTAACGTGAAAGAACTTTTTTGGTTTCTAAGCTTAATTATGATGAATAATATTCTCTCTTTTTAAGTAAAAAAAAGTGGACATATTTTACCAGCGGATTCAACTGCCTTTGCTTTCTACGAGACAGATTCACCTGATAAAATGCATTGCATTGGCCGCTGTCTTCTTGCTAGTGTAACTGATGAACCCATGTTTAGTTAATGGATATACATACATATGTATATTAACTGACTCAGTCACACGCACACACACATCTTGTCGATAACTTTTTAAGTCCAAAATTAAAATCACCTAACCTAGGGATATGCCCGTTCGTCTCAACTAATTTCTGCAATTAAATTTATCGGTCAGTTAAAACTATATCCTAGATTTTATGATGATTTTGGAAATGCCACTATTTTTGTGGAGTTTGTACAGGTCATACCGGTTGACATATCAAAATGAAATTAAGTATGTGCCTTTGGTATATGGAGATGAAGAGCTGTATAGTTTTTGAGCAAAATCGGAAGGGGCAAGGAGTAGTTTCCTTACCCCATGATTTTGTGAACGCTGTGTGTGACATATTAATACGAAATTAAGTATGTGCCTTTGGTATATGAAGATGAAGGGTTGTGTAAATTTTGGGCATAATCGGGAAGGGGCAAGGGGTAGTTTACTTACTCCCAAATTTTGTAAACGCTCTATAGGTCATACCGTATGGCATATCAAAATGAAATTCAGTATGTGCCATGGTTATGGAGATGAAGAGCTGTATACATTTTGGGCATAATCGGGAAGGGGCAAGGGGTAGTTTACTTACTCCTAAATTTCGTAAACGCTCTACAGGTCATACCTAATGACATATAAAAATGAAATTCAGTATGTGCCTTTGGTTTATGGAGATCAAGAGCTGTATAAATTTTGGCCATAATCGAGAAGGGTCTTTTTAAGACACCTTCTGTTCTTCATATTTTTTAAGTTCCAAGTTTTCCGTAAATTAATCGGATGTGGAATCCACTCGAAAGTGTAACGCTTCTACATTCTGGGTGTTCTGACTTTCACATTGCCTATTTTTGTACATATTAAACATTTTAAGGCAATTAATACCTATGTATTAGGGTGTCCCTTATTTTTGGACGTCATTTTTTTTGCGCATACCCGCTAAAAAGTTTCTAAATAATCTAAGAAGCCACCAGAAAAAATTTTACATTGATACAAGAATGGTAAACCGTGGCGACTTGCGATCGTTTACATTGCTTTCAAAAAAATAAGCTTTCATATATATTTGTTTATCTAAAAAGGTGATTCTCCTTTTTGCTCAACTGTCAAATTAATGTATTGTTTGCGGTGGCAATTTTCAATTTCGATAGTGTGTTTTATAAAGTTCGGTGCCTTAACTAAAAAAATGTCCGTCGAATTACGAAGTGGAAAACAAAAAATTTTTCTCATCGGAATGCCTTGTCATCAAATTAATGGTGATAAACTACCATCTAATAGACAAGTTCTCGCTGTGCTTTTTTACAATATGCGCGAAGTCAAGCTCGATCTTAGAGAAAGTGCAAATCTAGTAATTAGAGAATGTGTAATTTTTTGGGAGAAGGCAAGAATTCCTACAAAGGCAATTCCGAACTGTGTCAAGAAGCTTTTAGATAAATATACACTTTGGAAAAAGTTGCAAAAAAATTGTAAGAAAAGTCTCGATATTTATAGGACCCGTGAAAGTAATTTTGAAAGTGATCTTGATAACCTATTTGATATTGCTCATGCTGCTGCCCTTCAAATTATCAAAATAGAAGAGGATAAAGCATTTTTGAAGCTACAGAGAGAGCCGGGTAGACCGGGTTGCTTTGCTGGCATAGATAAAAACTTGGCAGACAAAGAGGAAAGATCTAGAAAAAGGTTATTACTCGAAGAAACAAGAAAATTAAGGCAACAAGAATTTTCGGAAGTTGCATCGACTTCTACATCATATGCTGAATGCAGACAAGTTTTAGACGTGGAAGAAATATTAAATTCTGATACCGAAGATTCACAATATTCCCACGACGACGAAATCCAGCCAGAGGCAAGCACAAGTTTGCAGAGCGACAGTTCAAAAAGAGGAAGAAAAAATCTGATAACACCAAAGGTAGTCGCAGTTTTAGACAGGTGCCAGCTAAGTATAAGAGATTCTGTCTATATTATTCAGGCTATCCTAGAGGCATTGGATCTGAAATGCGACGATTTTGCAATAAATAAATCTTCCATTCAGCGAATTCGTACACAAATGAGAAAATCACGTGCAGAAACTATAAAAAGTGACTTTAAGAACAACGTACCTGATATCATAACCGTCCATTGGGATGGCAAACTTTTACCCGGCTTAGACGTGAGAAGCTCCAAAGAGGAGAGGTTGCCAATTATAATTTCTTATAGCGACAAGGAACAACTTCTTGCAGTACCAAAATTGGAGAGTTCGTCTGGTAAACACCAAGAAACAGCTATTAGAACAGCTGTATATGACTGGAATCTCATTGACAAGGTGCAAATAATCTGTTGTGATACAACATCAACGAACATTGGCCGTTTTAATGGCGCTTGTGCTCTTTTGGAGAAAAGTTTGGGCAGAGACCTGGTGCTTTTCGCTTGTCGTCATCAAATTTTTAAGAGTTAGTGCTTAAAAGTGTATTTGAAGCCAAAATTAAGCAAAATGTTCGATCTCCAGAATACCACTTTTTAAAAAAACTAGAGACAATTGGAAAAATATAGATTCGAATAAGATTGAACCATGCATCGATTTCGTTAGAAAGCACATTCCTGATGAACAAATTTTATCCATCTTAAGGTATTACAAAGCGGCATTGGAAAAAACTTTTATAAGAGAAGATTATCGTGAATTAGTAGAACTCTGCGTTGTGTTTTTGAATGGCGATCCAGAAAAGAAAATAAAAATCAAGCCCCCCGGAGCCTTACACCAAGCACGATGGATGGCCAGAGCCATTTATTCATTAAAAATATGTTTGCTCCAGTCCCAGA
This sequence comes from Phasia obesa, assembly GCA_949628195.1. Lineage (NCBI taxonomy): Eukaryota > Metazoa > Arthropoda > Insecta > Diptera > Tachinidae > Phasia > Phasia obesa. The sequence continues at coordinate 70,949,404 of OX451217.1, read as the reverse complement.
TCAACATAGATGCAAATGATAAAAGTGCTCTGCAGGACATTTGCTTATTTGTTGCGATAATTTACGTAAAGCCATGGCTCGAGTGTACAGAAGCTGTAAAAGCACCTAATCAGGATTTGGGTTTTTTGAAAGCTGTCAAAGGCTATAATGAAATAGACGAAACAATTTCGAATGCTGCTCTAAGTAAGTTTTGTAAGCACTTATGGTATTTAAGTGAAGAGGCAGTCATTTTATCACTTTTTGATGACGAAGTGGATGACAAAACAAAAACAAATATGGTTGTTAACTTAAACAGGGAGGAAATATCGGATTTTAACAAACGATATATTCCAAACAGCGATGAAATGTCAGGATCGTTGTTTGGTGAGTCAAATTTATTTTTTTTTAATGTTATCTTTGTGTTAAATCATATTTTTTGAAAAATTAGTACTGAATGCTTTTATAACAACTTTTATTACAACCTTTCTTTATTTCAGCTAAAACACTTGATTGCTTTGTATCAGGTAAAAGCAAAGTATTTCTTGCAAGATTACAGATCGATGATAGTTTTCTTCGCACAAATGTGGCGTCTTGGATAAACAACGCTGCATTTCTGGAAGCCAAACGAAAAGTAAGTCTTTTACGAGTGGTAAACGATGCTGCTGAAAGAGCAGTCAAACTTGTGGAAGATTTTCACGGACTTATTACTGCTGATGAAGAGCAAAAACAGTTTTTGTTGCGCTGTGTTGAGGAACACAGAAACCTGTATCCAGACTGCAGAAAAAACACTTTAAAAAGAAGTTATCCCATATAATTTGGAATATTAAAATATTCTTAATGCATCTTTTCATTTTTTCATTGTTCTCATTTACTGTATTATGTAAAACTTCTTGCCTTAGTCGCCACGGGTTACAATCATGATAGAAGAGTAAAATTTCATATTTAGGTATAATTTTCTATATATAAAAAAATTATAGGGTATGCGTTTCGAAATTCGAAAAAAAAAATTTTTTTGTCTTATAAGGGACACCCTACTATGTATATTAACTGTGTTACTTCCTTTGGAAAGAGTTATTAGTAGATAAGACAGATGGTTAGTGTGATAGTAAAGCTTCGCTTATAGCAACACTGCAATTACACGTTGTGGTTATTTTTAGAACAGTGTTGCAATCGACGAATTTGAAGCTAGCAAAGCCAATTTATAATTACTTCGCCGGAGATTTAGTGCTATGTGGTAATACCGGAGAAGGAGGGCGCTGTGATATGTATTTATTATAAAGAGATCTTAATACATATCAGAAAAATTGATGTTGCCACGGGTGAGTATTGAACTCATGACCATTGCTTAGTAATCAACGTGCCAACCGCATAAGCTACAGCACCCTCACTTCGAAAGGAAGTGTATTGGAATCTCTGGTGTTTCCAATAAAATCGCACGTGTTTCCGAAGACACTGGAAGTGTGCAGCATCATGCAAAACCAGTGTTGCACAATAAAATTAATGGAGAAAAATTAAGAACAAATTCGTTGCTGGATAAATTGGCTCCCAATCTATATACTCTCTAGACTGAAGAGTGTGGTAATAATAGATAAAGACATTTAAAAGATAACATTTGGAGATATATGACCATGGTGATAATGACAAATATCATTGGGAAGGAGAAATAGAAATTAAACTAAACACGAGAACTTTTTGCTTTTTCAAACTGAGATAATAGAATACGAGAAATTTTATTAAAACCATAAATTGTCAATTGGTTAAAACATAGTCTACCATTGCTTACAGCTTCCGTCTGGTTTTTTATGTGTGTTTTTTTTTTTTATTTAATCTTTTCCAACTTGTCTTTGTTGCTGCTTCAGCGAAACTTTTTAGATAAACACGTATAAATATACTCATATTTATTAGTCGCACTATTTATTAACATACAAAACAATTGTTCAGTAGGCTTAAGTTCGCTTCTTCATTCTAAGTCCTCAATAAAAATGAAAGAATAATTTTTACCAATTAGATGATTAATTTTAAAGAAAAATAGGTAAAACTTATTTTAGACACTAGCTGAATGTAACGCTACATTCGCCTTCAACATTCTTCTATAAAGGTTTTTGGATCGTGTCTAGTTGTAAACATCATAATCTATTTAACCAATAAAACTCAGATAACAGGCTACGAGAAGTTTTAGCTTTAGGTAGTATTAAACAAAGTCTTATACTTGCTAAAACTTCTCCTCGTGTTTCCTAAAGCTTCTCCTCCATTTTTCACTGAAATCTATGATCATGGCTACTCACCCAATAGGGTCCTATCCGAGAAAAGTTCTTAATTCTTTATCTTTTTTAAACAATTTTTATATGACCAAAGAGTTAAAATTTGCGATTTTCAAAATCATGTAATTACGATCTGACATAAATTCTGAAACTAGAGCCAATGTAAATACAAACGAAAAAGAATAACGTTGCTTTAATTCATATCCTAGGTTATCTACGGTATAAACTCATTTATCAGTTTTAATCACTTCAAGCATTTAATTACAAAAGCTTATATTTTATAATGAAGTAACACTTTTTGGCAATTAAAATTTTTCATATAAATTGAATATGTATTACTATCGAAGTAAAATTATTTTTAATTTGTTTTTGTAAATATAGAAATTTCGGCTAGTTTTCGATAAGATCGAGTAATAGATTTGATTCCGATTAAGTTTTCCCCGAGGGCACTTATTGTCATTGTCGACACGTTCTAATGCTTTGACGCAGTGCTTCCGTGATATATTGGAGCACCAGACGCCGGGGTTCCTGGAACCTGAATCTCGGAGAACAGGTCTATGTAGGTATTTTGAAGCCCGAACAGTGTCCAAACGACTGGTACCGCGGACGCCGGTAGCCCCACAGACAACCGCCCATCTCTGTAACCGGTTGGTGAGGTCCCTTCGGTGTACATGTGGTGGCTGTGGATTGGACCAAGGTTTGCAGCGATGGTGAAAGTGTGTTGTTGCACTCTCAACAGAAGGCAACAATGAGTGACAGGAATTTAGTGGTCTCCAAACCGCTAAATGAGGGGTCAGAGCGTAGGTCCAGACTTTCTATGTTCTAAAGATTGTTACGTATTGTGATATCAGTACTGATGGTGGTAAGATCATCACGCTAGGTAATGACGTTAAGTCTTGACCACATTCAAATTAAATTCTATTTTAGAAATTCAATAACATTTTTTGTTGGTGTATTTCGTGTAAAACAAAAACACAATATTATGAGCCACCTTATTAAAAAATTTACATATTTTTATAGAGTCCAAATAAAAAGTTCAAATAATTATTAATAAATGCATGTAGTATACTACATATCTAACACTACCACTAAATGATACCACAATTGTTTTTATACAGTTCAGGTTCTATCTAACAGCGTAATTGCCATAATAATAGTGGTTACAGCATGGCTTGTGTCTACTTAAATGTAAGTCGACTTGCGACCATTTCAAATTGTTGTTAATTAGAAACATATACATTTTTTAGTTTTAGTAAACGAACGTGTCACATTAACTTTTACATATTTAAATATATTTTATTGATTTTTTCCTAAGATTGCGATAACAGTCACAGCTTCTATTAAATAGATTTGAAAATATTCTGTTCAACAGAAAGAACTATAATGACGTAGTTTTAAACAAAAAATAAATTAAAATAAGATGGAAAGTAACAACAAAGAAAAATTCTATGTATGGAAAAATTGAAACGAATAATATTTGGAATGGACTGCGTAATTTGTATCTTTTTTTTAGTAATATGTATGTATATATATATACATAAGTAAGTATATTTTTCAGTCATACATACATACATACATACATACATACATACATACATACAGTCACGTTTGGGTCCATTAATCGTAAATTAATTGAATTTACGATAATATATTAACTAAATTACGTTCAAAACAACATAAAAATTAATCGATTAATCGAATATTGTTTTAAGTTCGATTAATCGGTAAAATATTATATTTATCTACTATCAAACTTTAAAGTTTCAGTATGAAAATTACTTAATAATATTGCAGGCCTGAGTCAGTTTTTGGTCATTAAGCCATAAAATGGACGACATTTAAAAACCTTTATTCACATATTAAATAAGCACAAAATGTTCTATCTCATGAAGAAGAGAGATCGTATTTACATTCGTTCAGAAATGAATGAGAGCCACTCAAAGTTCAGTTTCAAGGTAAACTTTTAATTGAACCGCTAAAAAAAATCACTAACGCTTTATCGTGGGTTAAAAGTTAGCATGAACAAAATATTTGTCCCTTTATAACGAATGAAAAGTTTATAGAACTAAATCACGAAAACCTCTCAGTTTAAGAGTTATTGATTAATAAGGCCACATATCTTTTTCACAGCTTTTTCACCGTTTTTACCACTTAAATTCGAGGTGCCTGGCCAGTTTACATTTTAGAAACGAAATTTTTTGCACATCTCAATTTTTATTCCCCAGATAACCGAAAATACGCAGGGAGTGCAAAAAAAAAATACTTTTTCAAATCCTTGCAGCTCTAATACACAATTTCTATTGAACGCTATCAAATGATCTTTTACAAGATTTCTTTGAATAAAAGACTTTAGGTAGATCTCGTTACAAACTCCAACAGTAGTCTGCCACCATATGTTAGTGCTACGTTTCTTGATAACGCTCTTCTATTGTCATAAGATTTTGAGTGACATTTTTTCTTGTTGCCTAAGAAATTACTCATAACAAACCAAATGAATTCTAACTTTTGGATTCGACTTCAGTCATTGATTTCACAAATTAGGATCTTTCACAAGTCGCCTAATCTTTGGCCCATTAAAAATAACAGCTTTAAATTATTCTGTACTAAATTTTGGAAACTCGCGCGAAAAAAATTTAAACATTCAATATGCCGAGTTTAATATGAAGTGGTCGAAGTATGATGCAGTCTCGATTACACAGTGCAACACGGAAAAAATAACCGTATACGGACACCACTACGTGATAAAAGACAAAAAAAAGAAAGACCCCTTTCTCCCAGTTTTGCCCAAAGTCCTCCAGGGTTTTTTTTATGGGCCCTCAAAGATGTGGGGCCTCGATGTCGTTTTGCAAAAAAATGATCATTTACTCAAGCTCATATTTTGCAAACCGTTTGAAATTTTGATATACTCTCTGAGGCAAAGTTGTAGCTCTTGTCATAAAGAACAAAAATTGTTAACATATAAAATCAAAAAAACTTCATCTTCAAGGTCAAAATCGCAAAAAACTTTAAAAAATTCATTTTTTTTTACCTTTTTTCCCCTGTTCAGGTCCATAGGTAGCAAAATTCAAGGAAACAATTAACTACAAAAATGAACCTAAGATCAATAAACAACTTTCTAGAACATATGAACTTCCTAGGAATGATTCTTAGCACCGTTTAGGTAGCGCTTAGGTAGCCGCAAAAGTGCGATTTGCAAGTCCAGTGCCATCAACATTATAAACGGTGTTAAGAATCATTCCATTCGTTTTTTAGGCTTAATTCTGTTTACTTTCACAATACAAAAGTAGCAGGCGTCGTGCCAAATCATGGGTGTTACGATCATTAATGCAACTGTTTTTCCACTCGACCATAATTTCTTATATACAATATTAGGAGCCCATGACATTGATAATACGCAGTTTTCACAAAGTTCCTATATCGGGCTTTGATATCGATATTTTTCAAATATATATTCACCACAAATATAGCAAAAACCATATGTATTAAGCACGCAACATCTTCTTGACGAAGCGATATTTAAAACAACAACAAAATTTATTTTAGTGTCTAATAAAAAACGAAATTCTAAGTAAAAATAGTAAACGAGGGTGGTTAGCTACAGCACAAAAACAAAAGCTGTTAAAGAAAAATTGTTACCGTATTCAAGGTCTAACTCTCCCCTTATATGTATTAATAAAATAATTTTTATTACACACTAGCTGTGCCCACACACGTTGTGTGTGTCCTGAAATCTACACCAAATTTTAAGACTTTTACTTTTGTAGTGCTTCACGTATACGTATTTTCTTTATATAAAGGTACACATCCCTGGATATAATTCCAAACTTTGGCTATTTGGCAGTAATTCAAATTTCGTCAATTTTTTAAAGCCATCTCTCGCGCAAGTGTTTAAAATAACCCACTTTTAAAAATAAAATATGCCTTAAAGTACATTTAAATCGGTAAAATTATGTATGTACTTTCACTGCTTTTTCCCCACTTTCTCTTGGAAACAAGATATTTTTGCATCCTTAATTTGAATCAAGATACTCCTCATAAATGTAGTTCCTACGTGCTACGAACACAGACAGAAAGACAGTAAAAATTTACTTTTTTATTATAAAGGGTGGTTAAATTTTAAGTGCCGATGTTGATTTTGAATAAAATACAAATTATTTATATTATATATTTTATATATTTTGATAATATTGGTATGGTTCAATTAGGTATGGAACAAAATATCGGCCAAATGGCCGCCGCGACTTCGGCGGCACACCTCCATCCGATGCTTCAAATTTTCGATGATGCTGAGGCATTAGCTCTTAAATTGTTGCTGGCTTATTGACGTACACCTTTTCATTCAAATAACCCCAAAGAAAAGAGTCCAACGGTGTCAAATTACATGATCTTGGCGGCCAATTGACATCTCTACCACGGCCATTGAATTTGTCGCGCAAAATACCCATAGTTTCGTTAGCTGTGAGGCAAGTGGCACCGTCCTGTTGAAACCACGTATCGTCTACATCCATATCTTCCAATTTGGGCCATTAAAAGTTCGTTATAACTGCCTGACCGGCCTCATTAAAAAAAAAAAAAAAAACGCTCTAAGATGCGGCCAGCTCATAAACAGCACCAAACAGTCACTCTTTGTGGGTGAATTGGATTTTCGACAATCACTCTTGGATTATCATTTGCCCAAATGCGGCAATTCTGCTTATTGACGAATCCACTGAGGTGAAAATTTGCCTCATCGCTGAAGATGATTTTCTTCAATAATTGATCATCCAACGTTGCCATTTCTTGCCACCATTCTGACTATTGACACGTTTGGAATGATCAAGTTCCAATTGCACCTTGTAAGCGTGTAAATGCAAGTCTTTATGCATAATTTTCATCAACGACGAGCGTGAGAGGTGCAATTGTTGGGCACGACGACGAGTTGAGGTGGACGGTTCTTCAGCCACACTATCGCGAACATAAGCAATATTTTCTGCAGTACGAGCTGTACGAGCATGCACTGGCCTTTTCACATCTCCTACAGACCCGGTTTGCTCAAATTTTTGCACGGTTTTTCCGATTGTAAGCCCATTAGGACGATTAAATTGACCGAAAAAAAATCCCGAAGTGCAGGATATGCATTTTAATTTGAACGCCTATTTTTATAATAAACCTGAATAACTAACTTTAACGCGTTGCTCGATTATGTATCTTTCCATGGTTCAAATTGAGTTAGTCTGAAATTGAGAAATGTCAAATTGAATGCAGAAAAAAACTTGACGTTTAGGTGTGTTTCACATTCAACATCGGCCCTTAAAATTTTACCAACCGATACATATAACCACAAACATAAAGAAACAGAAATTTTATTTTAAATGGGTATTTTCTATTACAACCCTGTAGCTGGTGCTTAGATTGTCAACGTCCTCTTTTTTGTTGATTGTTTTGTGTATTTTTTGTTGAATTATTTTGTTTTTTAGTTGACCAATGTAATATGTAAAATTTTGAGATATATACAAGTAACCCAATTATTAGTGTAAATAGTCTAGAAAAAGACTGGCTGGTTTGGAACAGTGGCAGTAGCACTTGCCATACAAAATAAAAACTTATTAAAATAATAAAATTAATAAAAATTTTAAATAATTTTAAATAATTTTTAAAATTAGAGTATTGAAATTTTACACAAGTAAGCCTTATATTAATATAAATAGACAAAATAGGCTAGAGGGGAACACTGGACATGGTATCTTCCATAATGTATATAATCATCTATAACGGTAGAGTCCGCAAATTTTGTACGAGGAACTCTCGTATTAAAGTACATTCCGGGAAAAAAAATTGCCTAGAATGGAAGACTAGGTGTGGTAACTCCCATCAGAAACTAAATATATTTATCATTATGTAACTTAGGAACTATAATAGCCAAGGTTTTGACTACCCATTTAGAAACGACAGTTCTTTCCCAATTTTTTCTCTCAAACCTTTACTTTGCCATCAATGGATGCATTGCGCTCATTTTACATGGTCGTCGTTCGATACTGACTATTCAACGGTCCCTATTGGAAAACGTTTTAGAAAGTAGCATACAAAACTAATTCACTTAGAATTAATTTACATACAAAATGTTCTTTCGTTCTACAAAAATGATAAATAACATTGATTTATAGTATGAAAACAATTATTGCCGGACAGACCTCCGTATTAAATAAATATCACGTAACAAACCTCATAAAGATTGCAATCTTTTAGCTATTGACAGACCGACAGACAGACAGGTCTTTGATTAAGAAAACAAATAAACGGAAAGCTAGAATAACGATAAAGAAAAAAAAAACGTTTTTATATTTTAGATTTATGCAAATGTTACATTACAAGCTGTCCATTTTATAAGCGAGCCCACTTGATGGCGAAAGAAAACTCACAGAGCATCATACAAACAGGCAACGAACGAGCACCAGCTGAATTGAATGTGTGTTCAACAATACAAACACAATCATTAAGCATTCAAATTGGATTAAGAGCTTATGATTGATTGGCACAGACGGATGGTTTCTTCACTTGATTAAGTTGTTCCCAAATCCAGTATCTTTTAATTCTTAATAGTCTAACAATACTAGTATGCACTAGTAGGCATACTAAACGCATACTGTAAATATTGGTCAACCTTGGTAATTTAATATTTTATTTATTATTAATGAAAAAATCTTATGCGATTTGTGCAACAACGTTTAATTCAGTTCGGTAGAACAGCTTTGATAAAACAAGGGAAGTTTTAAATTTCGTTAAGAGCCGTTTCAAATAAATGGCTAGAACCCTGTATCTCTTGAAGAAGCCTAAATTATACAATATGTTATTATAGCACGTTTCCACGGAGCCTCGCTCTCTCAGTCCAAGGCGCATCTATCAGGTAGCCTCACTACGAAAGGGATATATTAAGGTGAAGGGATATATTAAGGTTGATATTTTTGGAATTTATATTTATGTTTATAAAATTCATAAAACTATTGTGGAACAAGATTAACGTGAGTACCTGCCTACTCGGCCTAACCTCACGGTGGTCTTACCACCGAGTGAAACTTAGGCGTAGACTAGCGCCCCCATTGTGTAGTATAACAACACTTTACGATTGCCACCAATGGCTTTTTGTGTATGATACAGTCACAATGAGTAGCAATTTATATAATATGGCACATAATAGATCCACATTATAACCTCTTGCTTAGGGGTTTGGAGACTATCCAAACTCCGTCTGTTGAGAGTGCAACAGCACACTTGATCGACCTTGCACCTTACCTACTTAATCGATCTTAAACCACAACCACCACGTGTACCTCCGAAAGGGGACCTCACCAATAACCGGTCACAGAGAGGATAGGCTCTCTGTGGGGCCACCGATTCCCGTGGTACCAGTCCTTTGGGCACTGGTCGGGCCTCGAAGAGAACCCGTGATTTTACTCACAGACCTTTTCTTCCAGATTTAGGCTCTAGGAACCCTAGCGTCTGGTGCCCCTATTTTCCCCGAGTGGACCGCGTCAAAGCATTTGCCATATTCCTGCAGTGACAATTAGAACCCCCGGGGGTTCATAAAACTATTAGAATTTGTTAGTTCTTTTGTTTTCTAATAATAAAATTTAAATATAACCTCGATTTTTCATCAAAATCTTCTGGCAGCACTGTACGCCATACAAAATTTTAAGAGCGAAGCATTTTGTTTTGAGATGATTCAATTTGAATCATGGCATAATAATACAGGTATAACTGTTAGAACGAACAGCTGTTTAAATTTGCTTATCTGAAAATGTTAAACCTTTTATAAAACTCTGTTCGCGCACTTAAAAATTAGTAATAATTTCAATAAAAAAAAATACTGTTTTTTTATATTACTGAGTGCATTGTGAACTAATGGCGGTGTTTTATTCAATTCTTTATTTAACTTGCAATGTTTACTTAAAGAAACGAAAAAATATGTATGTTTTTAAGTAAAACTTTGCAACTAAATTTAAATCAGTTCTCGTAGGCGAAAATTTGATATTCGGCATAAGCTGACTTGCTTAAAGCAAGTCGTTAAACTTAGTTCACAAATACTGCGTATTTATTTAAGTGTCCTTCCTATATCTGCAGAGTGTCTATATATCTACAGAGTCCCTTAATGAAGGCGAAATTAACTCAGTGTATTGAAACCCACAATGTAAGGGTTATTTGGAATAATGCCAGGTGCCTTGGTTATCTTTATGTTATGGCTTATACAGGTGACCAACCGGAATAAAATTGAAAACTGAACTAATGCAATTTTAATCTTGATCAAAATGCATTATTGGTGATTGATCTTTATAAATTTTAACTTTTAAATTAAATATCATTACTTAATGTTGTTAAGAAGACTTTTGAAGAGAGAAAATACTGCTCTGCGCTTTTTATTGACGTTTCTCAAGCATTCGATAAGGTATGGCATGAAGGCTAAAACTGAATTTGCCCGTAAACCTACGTAAGCTGCTAGATAGTTATTTAACCGAACGAAAATTTATTGTAAAAGAAGGAGATTTTTTGAGCTCACCCCAGCCAATCGAAGCCGGAGTTCCCCAAGGTAGTATATTGGGGCCCTTTTTATACTTATTGTATACTTCAGACATGCTAACTAGTAACCGAGTTCATACATCGACATTTGCTGACGACACAGCTTTTTTGAGGATTAACGAAAGACCTGAAGTAGCATCACGATATTTACAAGACCACAATATTTAATTTAGAAAAATGGTTGAAGAAATGGAGAATAAAAGTGAATGAACAAAAATGTACTCACATAACTTTCACACTGCGTAGAGAATCTTGCCCCCCTATTCGGATAAATAACCAAACGATACCTCAGCTTTCAGACATCAAATATCTCGGCATATATCTTGACCGGCGCCTTACATGGAAACGCCACATAGAAACAAAGTTAACACAAATGAAGTTGAAAGCAGTCCAACTAAACTGGCTAATTGACAGAAATTCTACTCTAGCTTTAGATTGCAACTTTTATTATACAAGTCAATTCTAAAACCAATATGGTGTTATGGCATTCACTTATGGGGCACTGCTTCAGCTACCAACGTAGAAAAAATTCGAAGATGCCAAAATAAGATTCTTCGTATAATTACATCTGTTCCTTGTTATATAAAAAACTCGAACATCCATAAAGATCTAAACGTGCCCATCAGTTAAAGCAGAAATAGCGAAACTTGCCATAAGGTATTTAAAGAAGCTTGAAACTCATCCGAATCCACTGGCCCGTAACATACTAAATGAACCTGGTTACATTCGACTAAGAAGGAGGGATACTGCTTCTCTCATCCGTACATCAGAGGGATAACCCGCAAATTACAGTAACCGTGAAACATACATTTTTTTTGTCCAGCACTGATTGGACTAAAGAAGTATATTTATTTTTTTAGACTTAAGATATGAGTAATTATTGATAGTTCAATTATATTGAAGATACAATAAATAAAAATTGCGAAAAAAAAATATCATTACTTACATATGTTAAATAAATATCTAAAATGTTTTTATACTTCCATGTACGGAGTATTAAATATTTATTACCATTTCTTAAAATGCTTCGTTTTACATATAATCTATTTTAATTATTTAAAGTAAACCAGTTTTATTTTTTATTATAATGTTTAATTATTTGTATTATAATGAATAATTTGTCATAGAAATGTTTGCGAACACAGCTCATGTTATTTATATTTTTCTTTATATTTTAGTATAATGTTTTGACACAGTCGGGCAAAAACTGGTTGCTTAATTTTTTTTTGAAATCGCTTTCCATATACATGTATTATTATACCATGGTTTGAATCAAAGCGAATCTATAACAGGTGATTGCAGTGGCGAAAAAGCTTATCATATGCATGAAAGGGAAAAGTCAAACTCCATATAAAAAAAATTATAAACAAATTTTTTCTATATGAAATTTGACAACTGTTAAGGAGGCGAAAATTCGCCCGTGCAATCACCTAGTATTAATTCGCCTTGGTTTGAATCTACTTATGAAGCATGAATAATTTGTCTCTTCTCTAATTTGTATCGCAAGCTGCGTTGCATTTTTCTTTATTTGTTTTATTATAATTTTGTTAATTATTATTATTTATTATTTAATATTAACTTTTTTAATTACTTATAACACATACATTTGGATGTGTATATAAGTATAATAAGTAATCAACTGTGTAGTTTTTTTTTTTTTGCATTGATATGTGAAATAAAATAGAAAACCAAATTTTATTTAAATAATTCAAAATAATTTGTAATTTTGGTTATTTTTTTCTTATTTGGTTACATTTTTAAGAAAACCTGGTTGTAAAATTTTTTGATCGTGGCAACACTAATCGCAAGTTTATCTGAACTTACTCTCTTTGTTTACATAATAATGTAAACAAAGAACAAAATTAAATTAAAAGTGTTGTTTATATATAAATAAATAAGCAAATAATTAAACTACAACTTAAAACTGATAAATAAAACACAAACAAAAGAATATCAAGTGGTAAAAAACCAAATCGTACAATAAATTTTAAAATCCAAACAAGACGAAGCACGTATGCTTCGTGTAAACGGTATGATTCGCAATCATGATTCATAGGGCGAAACAAGTGCTTCGTTTTGTCGTGGAGACATGGTATTACTTTTATAGTTTTATTTATTTAGTTTTTTAGTTATTTATTTAGTTTTATTTTATTTATACAAAGTTCAAATATTATTGTCGAGTTCTGCAAATAGTGGAAAAGGTGCTGCAAAGTTTACAGTACCATTAAATCGGTAAAATTGCGTTCTTTCACCTTTTTTTCTCTATTTTCTCTTGGAAATGAGATATTTTTGAGGAAAAAAATTATCCTATATTTGAATCAAGATACTAAGGTACCTCCTCCCAAAATTTTATTAAAATTCATCCAGTAGTTGTCATGTGATGCGAACACAGACAGACAAAAATTCTAAAAATTGTTGTTTTGTATACCATAACTGCACCAGCAACGAAATTTTCAAATAATATTTCATGTAAAGAAATGATCCTGTTACAGTTTTATTATATTTATAAATTTTTTTATTCTTAGAAATATTTCAAAAATTGTTGTTTATTTTTATTTGCAACTAATCAAAGATTTTTAGTATATTTTGTTGTTGTGTTGATAAAAACGACGCATTTTTGTGCACATTGCATCTTATGCACAGTTTGCAGTACCCACCCTGAAAACCCCTAATATTTTACAAAGAATTACATGTAAAGAGTGAATATTGAGAAAATAATCACATTTGAGCAAAAATCGTGTATCGTCACTTTCAAAACTTAAAAAATCGTCAAATTAGTCAACAGTGGTGACAACCTTATTAGTAACTTTTTTAAACAATTAAATTATACTTAGTAAGTTTACATGTGAAATGCATTTTAAATATCAATTTAAGTACTAAAATATGGAATATTACTAAACAATGATGCCAATTATTAATAGTTTTGATTAAAAGTTTGACAGTGGCATTCCACTGCAAACTTTGTCTCAAAAAAGAGTTTTTATGTGGTACGAGCGCTTTATAGAAAAACAATTGAAGAAAACATTGAAACAATAAAAAAAATTGTTTTGGAAAGTCGTCGAGTCACTATTAGGGAAGTTGTAGAGGATGTTGGCATATCAATCGACTGATGTCCTGCAATTTTCTAGAATGTTTTTAGCATGAAACGTTTGTTAGCAAAGTTTGTTCCGAAATTGCTAAATTTTGAGCAAAACCAACGCCGCATTAGTATCGCTCATGAGCTGTTGAATGCCATCAACGACGATCTAGGTTTGCTGAAAAGGGTCATAACTGGTGACGAAACGAGGGTAAATGGATATGACGTCGAAACCAATGCCCAATCATCCCAATGGAACCAGCGAAAAGTCAAAAATCCAAGAACACACACAAACGTGACTAACCTTTTCAGTTGTCAACAAAAACTACTAATCCAAATGGGCTGATAATACCAACATATGACTAATACATGTGTACCAACATAACAAAAAACAATTTCGATAATCGATTGTTCACAGTCACTATGTATATTACATGTCCTGTCACAATATCAAACTCACTCCATCTATGGGGACACCCTCTAATTTTATCTTTCATATAGCAGACGTAACACCTTATAATCTGCATAAATTTCAAGTATTTGCCTGGATCCGTGAAGATCATAGTTGTCAAATGCACATCATATCTTGGGACACTCTTTACATTTTAAATAGATTCTTAAACTTGTTATTGTATCATATAGCATATTAAAACATAATCTGTGTAACTTATTTTGTTTCTTGGCTAGTGTTAATTAATCTTTGTAATTCCTTTATAAGCTAGTCCAGCCTAACTTCTTTAATGAAAATAAAACAATAATTTAATTACATTTTTCCCGACGTTTCGTCAATTTCTTGTCGACTTTATCAAGGGGATTATAATTTTAGGGGTCTATCTTTTACGGTTCAAAAACTAAGCACATATGTATATATAAAATCCATGCCACTTTGAGGAGGCCCGTTAATTTTTAATTTTATTTTTTTTAAATCGTTATTATAGCAGTCAAGTAATATACATTTCGAGTAAATCTTAAAAATCTGCCTATTACGGACAAAGAAACACCAGGTCATATACGTAAAAACACGTCTATGAAACGACGCACGTTGGGTTGAAATACCCAATAATGGCTCTTAATTGAAAATTTATATTTTTAAAAAGTAATCTATTTCAGGTTATAGTAAACAAAATTGTGTATCACTAATTATCTTTTTCATTTTTCGTTTCATTTTTTTAAGTTTTTGAAAACAGTGGAAACAGCCACACAGTTTTTTATTTCCAACCACAGCTGATGCAAAGATGCAAACCTAGTGGTTTTACCATATTTTTAGCGCTTTTGGTACCACAAAAAGCATAAAATAACAAAATATGAAGTTGGCATTACAGGATGTCAGATGCTTTGTCACATCAAAATAGAACACGTTCGAAATAAAAAATGTCATATGACAAATACACGTCGTGTAAAACCACTTTTAGCAACGCACTCACTGCATTAATCATGTATGTATGTAAGTGTATACATATACATGTAGTTTTACAAAAATTTTTAATACATGGTCCGCAGATTATTACTCATGCAGTGTTACCTATTGGCCAGTTATCGGAGGAAGCACAGGAAGCTCGTAATAAAGATTTTAAATCATTCAGAGAACATTTTTCATGGAAATGCAGTCGTGAAAAGTCCAATGAAGATATTTTCAGTAGATTTTTAATAAGCTCTGATCCTATAATTAGTAATATGAGCAAACATTACAAAAGGAAAATTAGCGTGTTACACCAGCAGGTATTGGACCGTCTATTATTACCTGAAATTTCTGAAGAAAATAATTCCGATGATATCATTTTTTGTGACAGCGAATATGAAGACTAATAGTATTAAACATAAAATGTACATTTATATTATTTTTGTCATTCTTTCGATTAGATACAGCAAAAATAAATTTTTTCTATAAAAAAATAGATTTTTTATGAAAAATATAGGTCGTCACAGTTTTGTATCCTTTTTTCGATTAGACGCTGTTTTAAGAAGATATAGCAAAAATGAGATTTTCATATAAAAAATAGATTTTTTATGAAAAATATAGGTCGTCACAGATTTTCGTCCTTTTTCGACTAGACGCTGTCTTAAGATACAGCAAAAATAAGATTTTCATATAAAAAATAGATTTTTTATGAAAAATATAGGTCGTTTAAAATTTTTTTTTTCAAAAATGATTTTTTTAAGTAGTAATGACCCACTAACGCCTGAATTAAGAGCCGGTTTTAGCAATTTCAACCCAATGTGCGACTCCCATTCATTTTTAATTTTGATTTATAACTTGTTATGAAGTATCTACTTATTGCAGCGATTGTAATAGGGTGAAGTTTTTTACTCTTTAGGTATGTGTGGCAGCCTAAAAACATTTAAAATATTTTTAGAAATTGATAACATTTCCTACCGCAAAGTGGGTAGTTTTATAAAGGAAATCTTTTTTAAACATATACTACTGCTGCTATATTTTTTACCTTAACTGCTGCTATTAAATTGAAATGTACGAGTAAGCAAATACAAAATATGTATATTTAATGATATCACCAAAATGTTAAATATATACAAAATTACAGAATTCATTGTTTTAGTCAGCCCTTTTCTAGATGTCAAAATGCATTTGCGATTATAGGAAGACATGCACACTTGCTCATGATAACCAAAGAAGCATTTATGGCGCGATAATGGCTATAATTTCAACTGCATAAAATTATAAAATAATGCATGAACATTTTAAGTAATACGAATGTCATGTAATAATATTGCTCTAATGTGCATATTAAACTGCTTTGGCTGACAAATCTCATCATCATATTTTATCATTGGTATCCCCATTATTATCTTTATTGTCAGATCATTATAATCATTTATAAACATTTATTGCATCAATACGCCTGCCTCACTGTCTACTCTCAACAATGCTGTTTGGCGCTTTATATTTGTTGCAACTGAAGTTTTTTTTATTATTATTTCTCATCATCCTACACAGTGAAAGCTGTAAATTATCAATTAATTTAAATTAATTTTAGCAAAAAAAAAATTCACTGTATTAATTGTGTGTAATTTTTTGTGTCGTATGTAAGCTAAGGCCGCACCCAAATTTACCGAAGTAATTAAGCCTGAACAAGTTGAAATAATGTGAAAAAAACTGTGTACAACATAATATACCATATAACAATTACAGATGTGTAACTGAAAATGTTTAATTGCAAATTACAAGTAATTGTAAATGACATTATTCAATTATTATTAAATCTACTTGTAATTGACTTAATTCCTTGATTTCAATTTCAATTACTCACAATGTGTGATTAGAAATATCTTATTACACATTACAGAAAGTCATAACAGAAAAGTGTTTTTATTCTCTATTGTAAGCAAACGATAGGTTCGACATACCCAATTTTTATGCTAAATTTAAGTCACTGAATCATGTGATATGCCAGTGATCTCAACTTGTTTATGCGATGTAACTTGTCAGTCAGTCAAAACTTTATTGTGGATTTTAATTTATGTTTTCCGATGTACTACCACGAGATACGACTTTGGTCTTTAATTCTTTGGTCTATAATTGCTATAAAATGTAAAAATACATTTTATTTATTTTTAATTTTATTATTTATTTTGATCTGGTTTGACCTCAAGGAGTTTTGCTCTATTAAGTCGGAGATTTTAAAGTAATACGGACCTTTAAAAAAAAGTTTACAAATTGCTGACACAGACTTAATTTTTTTGAACTAATAGCTTATCTATATCTATGCATATAATAAAATAGTAACTCATTTCCGACTGTCTGTCTGTCCGTCTGCCTGTCTGTCTGCTTTTCGTTTGTGTTCACATTACTTAAAACTAAAAAAATGGATTTTAACAAGATTTAGTGAGGAGTTACCTTAGCATCCTGATTCCAATATAGGATACTTTTTTTCCGCAAAAATATCTCATTTCCAAGAGTGGAGAAAAAACAGTGAAAGTACACAATTTCCGGTTTAAAGGTACTGAAATTTTCTGTTTAACACTGGAATATTTTAAACGCGGTTGCGCTCCTTTGAAAGTGGGATATTTTAAACAACAAATGGCGCCAATTGAATAAAATTTGTATTTTATTTGTATTTTTACTTTGTGGAATTACACTGTTATTAAAATATTTTAACACCTCTTACTTTATCCAAGCTTTATATAAATAAAATACGTATCTGGATGGATTTGAACATCCAGGAGGTACCTTAGCATCCGGATTCCAATATAGAATCCTTTTTTTCCGCAAAAATACCTTATTTTCAAGATATAATAAAAAAAAAAGCAGTAAAAGTATGCCGACTTTTTTCCGATTTGAAGGTACTGCATACTTTAAGCCATCTTTTATTTTTAAAAGCGCCATATTTTAAACACAGTTGCGCAACAGATGGCGCTATTTTAAAATAATGACAAAATATTAATTACTTACTGCCAAATAGCCAATTGAATAAAATTTGTATTTGATTTGCATTTTTACTTGGTGGCATTACAATGTCTTTAAAATATTTTAAACGTCTTTTACAGAGCTTTACAATAATTTTTAGAATTTTTATAAATTTTAGAATTTTATACAGGGATGGGAAACGTTATATAAAGTAAATACATAAACCATAACTGAAGCACTATACAAGTAAGAGTTCTACAATTGGTGTGGAATAATAATAGATTTTTGTGGGTTCGAATCCCTCCAAAGCTTTGCAGTTTGAGTTGACTTAAAATAGACTTAAAATTATCCCTGCACGAAATTTATTTTTTCCTCCTATTGAAAGTTAGATTATCGCTCGCAAATATTATCAAAGATAATCGATTGTAAAAAAGCTTAATGAAGGATTTTCATAAAAAAATTTTAAAGTGCATACCTTTGAAAATGAATATGAATAAAGCTGTTAAAGATTTGTTAATGTTAGTTCTTATACTCTTTATAGCAATTTCATTGACGAAACGAAGCCTAACATCATTTTTGATAACGACAAAGTGTGATTTAATTTTAGTTAATAAAACCAAAAAGAAAAATTGTAAGTTTATTTATAAGTGCACAAACTAAATTAACTTTTATAAATTTATATACTGAAAATATAAGCAAATATGAGCTCGTAAATATATTTGTTGTCTCAACAAAATAAACTTGAGCTGTAAATTTTAATAAATTTTTTGTTTAAACATTTGCGCGAAACTTTTTATATTCTTTCACGTTTTATTATTTATAAAGTGTGAAAAAAAAAAACATTTTATAATCTTATCATTAAAAAACTAAAGCAGGCATATTTACTAAATAGTACTAAAAAAAAACAATATAAATAAAATAATAAAAAATAAAGAAATATTTAAGAAACAATATTAAACTACAGTGGTACTCAAAATATTTTTAACTGATACTGATCTTGAAAAACTAGTTACACATCTTCTTATCTGATAGGTTATATCATATATTCGACGTTATATCATATATTCGACACACTATGACCACACCACAGGACCCTGAACTTAGCAGATTTTTTGGAGCTCATTGTAATTCGCAATATGCGACGGAAGCATATTCCCAATATTTGCCATGTCAGGTAGATCATCAGAAGCGAGTGATCCAATAACTTTCATTTGATTCCTTATAAGACAATGGCAGTCACTAAGGAACTGTTTTATAATCTGCTCTTCTGTCGCATCCTGGCAACTACGGCAGAAAATGTATAGCCACAATTATGTCTCTATGATGTAAAGAGGTTAAGCTCCTCAGAATAAGACCCAAAACCGAGCCAGTCGAATTTGGAGCCATTTGTATAGCAGCACGAGATGATAAGTGCCAAAAGAGATTTGTTTGAAAACAACAATTATTGGCAAAACTTAAATTTTTGGTGAAATCTTATTATAAATTATATTAAATATTTATAATAAAACAGTAAATCATTTCCTGTATGTCTGTGTGTGTTCGCAAAGCAAAAGAAGCAGCATTGGAAAAATCAAAAAAAGGATAAACACTTTCCGTTCATATCTCCTCCGCCGTTTAGAAACCATTTTGATGATTCTTAATAGCACAGTTTTCGAAACTAAGTATATCTGTAAGACCGGTAAACAATAAACTTTAACAAGTAGTCTGGGATCTTCAGTTCTGGCACAATTGATTGAGTAGGGGTCCAGCACTCCCCTAAGTGTTGGTCTGAAATCATTGAGAACCAAAGATGATGGAGTGGAAAAGGAACTTATAAAGTTAGCGATTTGATTCTATATTACCCCCTCATTAATAATAAAATGTATCGAGTATAAAGCAGATTATTTTTAGTTGTAAAATGCTTTTTTATAAAAAGAACCTATTTTAATCAAATCATGGATTTTTAAACAGGCCTTGTTTAGCCCAGCTAAGCTTAACTGCTTTGTATTTTGATTAAACAAATATTTTTTTAACCACCGATTACAAACAGTTATTAAATATTTAAGGTGTGTTTAGACTGCGTGTACAAGTCATATGGAATGTCAAAATTGCTATAAATATGGAATTTCAGGTGTATGTTAAAACGTTTTATAATTTTCATGTTCACACGTACACATGTTACGAACATATGACATAACCTCCTGTTGTTGAAAACAAAAAAAAAAACAAAAAACACTTAAAACAGCTGGTCTTCAAAGTGTCGTTTAGATGGATTATTTTTATAATTATTAGACTATATTATATTATATAATAGCATTATTATATAATAACTTAATTGGGACTTGTTTTAATAAGTTATTAGGCAATTTTGAATATTTTTGCCACATTACATTTTATTAAAAACCCTCTAGTGATGTCAACTATGCAAAGAACTACCTTCCTGTATTATCATTTGGGAGCTTCTACAACAGTACAGAATCAATTTATTAGAGAGAAATTATATCAAAACAAAAAATAATTATAATAAATAATACCATAAGTAATAATTAATATCATTTGAACTACATATATCAGCAACAATTAAATGAATAATTTTGTTGATGTTAATGTCAATTTATTATAATATTATTTGTATCATAATTCTTATTACAATAGAAATTAACTCAATTTCACGTCTTAAATAAGATTTAAAAAAATAATGCACTATAGTTAAGTAAATTTTTAATTTATTTTAGTCTTTCTTAGCACCGGTAAAATGGATAAGCACTAGAGCTGCAAAACTATAGATAGTCGGCCCATTCGATAGTTTCGATAGTTTACTTAAAAACTATCGATACTATCTATACTATCGAAGTTTTTTAAGTGGTAATTAAAATCAAAAATAAACATCAAAATCGAAAAATCATAAACATAAAAAGCTAAAATTCCAATATGAAGATTTATGTTTTGCAACAAGTATTGCAAATTGAAATAAAGAACCGTTCACAATTCATAGGAAATTTTTACAATTGCATAAATTTGCAATATCAATTGCACAAGATTGTGATTTAAACAATAGCGCGAAATGCACATCTATCTACTTTGGGGAGTTTTAATTGTAAGCATCGTCTATTTAACCAACCAAACCAAGATAAAGGAATACGAGAATACTGTATTCTATCATCAGTCGCCAGTTAGTGATAACGAAATTTGAAATGATTTAAAGTATGATTTACTTAATTTGAATTTGTACATTACAATCTGCGTCGAATAAGTTTCTACAAATGTGACGTTGACTACACTTAATCAACTTCGTATTTCCATTTAAAATTTGACGATAGCATCGATATTAAAAGACTATCAATCGATAGTCAGCCGAAATAAAACTATCGAGAGTATCAATAGTAATATCGATTGTTTTGGAGCTCTAATAAGCACAACTTGGCTTTTACCCTTATACCCTTCTGTCCCTGGTTTTGAAAACAGATATATCCCATTGGACCCACAAAAAAAAGATCTGTCTATGTT
Source organism: Phasia obesa (assembly GCA_949628195.1). Classification (NCBI taxonomy): domain Eukaryota; kingdom Metazoa; phylum Arthropoda; class Insecta; order Diptera; family Tachinidae; genus Phasia; species Phasia obesa. The sequence goes on along the minus strand of OX451217.1, from coordinate 70,927,689 downwards.
TTAAACTTCATTAAATTCGATTTAGCCGTGATTGACGTACAAATAATCAAACTTGCAAATTAAGGGTGGTTAAATTTTAAGGGCCAATGTTGATTTTTTATAAAACACAAATTATTTAGGACTTCTTTTTATTTGATAATATTGGTATGGTTTAATTATGTATGGAACAAAGTATCGGCCAAATGGCCGCCCATATAAAGAAGTCCAACGGTGTCAAATCTCATGACCTTGGCGGCCAATTGACATCGCCACCACGTGAGATAACACGGCCATTGTATTTGTCGCGCAAAATAGTCATTTTTTCGTTAGCTGTGTGGCAAGTGGCACCGTCCTGTTGAAACCACATATCGTCCACATCCATATCTTCTAAATCGGGCTATAAAAAATTCGTTATCATCTCACGATAGCTAATACCATTCACAGTAACTGCCTGACCGGCCTCATTTTGGAAAAAATATGCCCGATAATGCCGCCAGCGCATAAACCGCATCAAACAGTCACTTATTGTCGGTGCATTGGTTTTTTGACAATCACTCTTGGATTAACATTCGCCTAACTGCGGAAATTCTGCTTATTTACAAATCCACTGCGATCAAAATGTGCCTAATCACTGAAGATGATTTGTTTCGAAAATTGATCATCCAACGTACCATTTCTTGCCACCATTTTGATCATTGCTCGATTGTGTATCTTTCCATGGTTCAAATGGAGTTAGTCTGAAATTGAGAAATGTCAAATTAAATGCAGAAAAAAACTTGACGCTTAGATGTGTTTCACATTCAACATCGGCCCGTAAAATTTAACCACCCGATATATATACATATGTATGTATATTAGGTTACATAAATTTATTATTAATCACTTTTTAACCTATGAAGTATCAATATAAATCTGCGTCCATTAAATTACTAAAAAAAAGTTAGATTAAAGATATTGGTTAATTTTAAACTCCTTAACTTCATGATAAAAATGTATGAGCCGAATTTTTGAAAATATAAATAAACATTACTGAAAACAGCTGTTGTCATATAGTTTTACACATCAAATAGAGTGTGCTTTAAATAAAAAACTAACACATGTTATTGCACATAGGAAAATAAAATACATATGTTATATTTCAAGAGGTTTACACTATGTGTACACGCAGTCTAAACACACCTTTAGAAAGAAAAACAATAAAAAAACAAGAGATAGAAAAAAATTAAACAAGAACAACACGGCGATATCATCAATGAGATTTTTACTTTTTGTTGGTTAAATTTTATAGTCTTATCTTGCAAAAATATTTTTTTACGAAGACCTGCTATAAATACGGAAGAGTCTATTTCCAGGGGAAAAGAGCAAGTCGCCGAAAGTAGAAAATACACTTAAATTATTATTGAACAAATATTTTACATCACAAAAACACTTCCAATTTGTGTAATAAGAGCGCTGAAGGATGGCTGTTGAGGTAAAGTGGTAAATTTAACTAAATAACCAGTTCACTATCAACGTTTAGTTGTTTTATTATAAAACTTATCGAAAACTAAATTGATTTTTTTATTAATACTATAAATTAGACTGAGTTTATAGAGCAAAATAATGAAATTCATTGGAAAATGGCCAACAAAAGAAATGTGCGGTTGTGGTTTCATAAATTTTTATTATACGAGAGGAGGAAGAAAAGTTTTCCATTCTAACGTGAATTTTAAATTATGAAAATTGCTGCTGCCAACAAAATGTTTGAAAATAAAAAAATGAATTGCTTGTACTAATTAAACATTATTTTTTACGTAAAAAACCCATCTCCGAAACTTTAATAAATACTATGGCGACTCTGCAACATCAATTTCAATGGTTAAAAATTAATTTACTGAGTACCGTTGTGGTCATTCCAGCACAAATGAAGCCAAACGTTAGGCATCGCAAGAGACAGGATAAATCAAACTTTTCATGATAAGCTATTTGTGCGATTTGTGGTGTGTAGTCACTATTACAAAAATCTATAAATTGGGCTACTAGCTATAATCCCAACCATCAAACTCTCCATATTTAGCCACTTGCGAGTGTTTTCTTTTGCCAAGTTAAAACAAAATTTCTGGGTGATTTGTGGAACAAGATTAACGTGATTACCTGCCACACTGGGCCTAACCTCACGGTGGTCTTACCACCGAGTGAAACTTAGGCGTAGACTAGCGCCCCCATTGTGTAGTATAACAACACTTTACGATTGCCACCAATCGCTTTTTGTGTGTGATACAGTCACAATGAGTAGCAATTTATATAATATGGCAAGCCTTACCAAGGCAAGCCTAGATCCATATTATAACCTCTTGCTTAGGGGTTTGGAGACTATCCAAACTCCGTCTGTTGAGAGTGCAACAGCACACTTGATCGACCTTGCACCTTACCTACTTAATCGATCTTAAACCACAACCACCACGTGTACCCCCGAAGAGGACCTCACCAATAACCGGTCACAGAGAGGATAGGCTCTCTGTGGGGCCACCGATTCCCGTGGTAACAGTCCTTTGGGCACTGGTCGGGCCTCGAAGAGGACCCGTGTTATAAAACAACAGACCTTTTCTTCCAGATTTAGGCTCTAGGAACCCTAGCGTCTGGTGCCCCTATTTCCCCGAGTGAACCGCATCGAAGCATTTGCCATATTCCTGCAGTGACAATTGGAACCCCCGGGGGTACGATTTCTGGGTGATAAGAGAAAAGGCTTAAACGAAGAGGTTATCGGTGAATCGAACGCCTATTGTGAGGCCCATTAGAATATATAAAAACTAAAAAGACGCTGGATCTAAATTATCGAGATTAAGGGAGGCTATGACAAATCCACTACCTACCACCAACCTTACGTCAAATCCTGAAAAAAGACCCAAGAAAAGCAGATCGACTTCAAGGCTGATTTTGACAGCCGCATACCCTCAAAGGTGTTTCAAGCCTTGTCTGAGTTTTGTATCCCTGCAAAACTAACACGGCTGTGCAGGATGACCTTAACTGATACGCGATCTTCCGTTAAAATAGGAAAAAACCTCTCCGAACATCGATATAGACATCATGGGTTGAACATTGCGAGCGGTAAATGCCAAAGTGGGTCGGGCAGTAAACGGCGATAAAAAAAAATCAACGCACAAAACGTCCAGTACACTCGGGCTGACAGTTGAAGTTGAAAACTACAACTTTGGGGTAGTAAGCGATTTTATACATCGGTACCGCCATTAACAAAACAACATCAGTTTTGAAATAAAGAGAAAAATAATACTGGCGAATAGATGCTACTTTGGACTAGGTAAGCAGTTTAAAAACAAGGCCACCTCTCGACAGACAAAAATCACTCTATACAAGACACTGGGTACTTGCGAAAGCAGATGATGAACTACTTAGAGTGTTTGAGAGAAAAAATTCTTCGTAAAATCTATGGACCAATCTACATTGGCCGAGAATATCGGTGCCGTATGAACCACAAGCTGTATGAGCTATATGTTGAGCGAATGAATGAAGATGCTCCAGCAAGAAAGTGATTTGAATATGAACCTGATGACGGTTCACGCAGAAGGGGAAAACCCAAATTTGGATGGAAAGATCAAGTTCAGGAGGACATCTCGAAACATGGTGTCCGGAATTGGAGAAGGAGCGCAGAAGATTGAGGCGCTTGGAAATATATTCTACGTTCGGCTACAGGAACAAATATTCTGTGATATCCACCTAAGTAAGTAAGTAAGTAAGTAAAGGAGACTATGTTGAGAAAATATATTTTATCCAAAAAGTCACAGAATTATTGTATTATCCTCGTATCTGAAATTTGCTGTGCGCGTAATGGGACAATATGGTTATCATAAATCAGAAAAGCTAATCAAAAACCTAACGACTTATAAAGAATTTCTGCAAATTTACAGAAAATTTTAATTAAACAGAAAACGTTTTTTTCTTTAATTGTTTTTTTTTATTAACAGTAACGAATGCGGCAAACACGCTCTTTACTCTACTGGTTCCACCGGTCTTAAAAGAAAGAGAATAACAAATGGGCGACTAAGGGGGACTGCAAAAGTGTGACACTTCGGTTAAACGTAAAGCGTACTACCTCCATACTGTGGGTGTGGGAACGAAGTTCCCAGACTATAATTATATAGGATCCTTGATGGTATGGGTATTACTCATACCGGAGCGAATTGGAATTTAGTAGGGCTTAGGTTCAGATCCCTAACCATGGCGGGTCGAACGCAGTTTTCCCCACCGCCTTCATCTGCCTGTTTATGCTCCCTGATGCAGCCGTGTCGCTGATTTTGAAAGCTATTTTCCCTGTGCCTTTTGCTGTTACTGTTCATCTGTGTCTTTGTATTGATCGTTTTACCACTGCTGGATGATGTACATATATTTTTATTAAAAGTATATAGAATAGGGTTATGCAAGGAATACCACATCGATAAAAGATCCACTACTGCTTTACTGGCGCAAATAGATTTTTTTAAATTTTATCGTTTTTGACCAGTCACATTGATTTGTCGTTGACCGCAGAAACTGCAACAGATATTGACATAGGACTTGCATTTACCCGCATGCAAGATATAAATCACTCGAGAATTAAACTCCATTAAGAAGTCGTTTTATTTTTGAATAAAGTTTAGATTGGCGATGAGGCAAATTTTCACCTCCCTCAACGAATCTGTTAACAAGCGAAAATACCTCATTTGGAGATCGCAAAAATCAGGACAGATTTACGAAAGGGAAATGCATTCTTCAGGAGTAGCTGTTTGATTTGCCACTTATCCTAAGGATCCACATTATTTCGGGAGACAATGCTAAACAAAAAACCTAGTAAAGTCAGTGGTGTGCGCTTTTGAAACATGAAATTTTAATCGGAAATGTATATCTTGAGCAAAAAGTTCAATACAAATACATTTTTAGCTTAAGTATGTCAACGCAGAAATTATTAAGAGTTATTTGTGCACTTATTTGAAAAAAAAATGTTCTTCAATTTGCTAAATGTAAGAAGTTTAAGAGGGTAAAAATATGACTGAAAATAATTCTTTTTAAAATTTAAGTAAATTTATGAGATGAGATTATACGAGGGAATTTAGATAATTCCGTGATATTTATTTTTTTTTTTTTGTATTTATTTCCACCAAATTACAAGATTTCTTAAGTTTCTCAAAATGACTGTTTTAAAGACCTTTTTGTTTGAATCAGTTTTCTTACCATTCACGATACAAACTTATTAAACGATATTTTGTTTTATAGAATCCGCAACCCCCCAACTGACCGACTAGCTCACTATCAGTCAGTCTATCATGGCACTCACCCAGCTATTTCTTCAAACTTTTTTTATTTTTTTCCTTTATTTATTCCACTTGGGAACATAGGCCTTCTACAATGAAATTTCAACTAATTCTATCATTACAAATTAATTTAATTTCGTCAAAAGATTTGTTTACTTTCTTAATTTCATTTAAAATTGTTCTACGCCACGTATTTTTTGGACGACCGGAAGTCGGCGCTTCCTTGGGGGTTCCATTCTAAGGCGGCTCTCGTAACGCTGCCAATAGGCTTACGAAGAGTATGTCCTATCCATCTCCGTTTTCTTTTTGTTATTTGGCGAACTATTGGTTCTTCTTTTGAGCTCTGTGTTTGTGATTTTATTTGGATAAAATATTTGACATATTATTCTTAGACACTTGTTTATAAATACTTGAAGTCTCTGTGCTATAAATTTCTTCAAACTTAGAAGCAGGCAATAGTCGCAAGGTCTTAAATCTGGAGAGTATGATGGATGCGGTGGCAAGTCGTAGGCCAATTCACAGATTTTTGTAATAGTGATCAGACACGTCACCTATCTTGATTGCGTCACCTATCACGCGGATCGCTTTTTTATATCCAAATATTTATGAAAAAATGTGATGTACTCGCGCGGTGGAGATGCCTACAGCCTCAGCCAGCTCATGCAGTTCCATTCTTCGACCTTTTGATATCATTCCATCGAATTTTTGGACTATTTCTAGCGTTACAACCACTTTTGGGGAATCTTAACGTTTGTTAAGAATGCTGCTACGACCAGAACAAAACTTAATAAACTTCATTTTAACCAAAGAAATGGTTAAAATATGGCAGTGTATGTATGTACGTACGCAGGTGTGTATTCCACTATTTTTGTGGAGTTTGTACAGGTCATATCGTTTCACATGTCAAAATTAAATTTAGTATGTACCTTTGGTATATGATGAAGAGATGAATAGCTGTATAGTTTTAGGGCATAATCGGGAGAGGGCAAGGGATAGTTTCCTTATCCTCAAATTTTTTGAACGCTCTACAGGTCATACCGTATGACACATTTAAACGAAATTAAGTATGTCCTTGAGGTTGCTATTATTTTAATTCAAAGTTTATTTTAAGTTTTTTATTTTTATTTTGTAATATTCTTTTCGAATTCAAAAAAATATAATGACAAAATTAATAAAAATATTTTTGTTTTAACAAAAAATATCTCTCAGAAAACTTAACAAATTTAAAATTAAACAAGTATTTAAATTACAAAGTACACATATTATTAAAGTATCTACAGTGCTTTTGGTATATGGAGATGAGTAGTTGTGTAAATTTTGGGCATAATCGGGAAGAGGCAAGGGGTAGTTTACTTACTCCCAAGTTTTGTAAACACTCTACAGGTCATACCATATGACATATCAATTTAAAATTAAGTATGTGCCAAGGCGAATTCATACCAGATGGAGTCGATAGCCCAGCTGATTGTTTTTGCTCTCGTTTTTTTTTTGCTAATGTCTTGTCAAAAATATATTGTTTCATATCTGCTAATCTAATGTCAAAGTTGTTGTTTTGTTGTAGTTGTTGTCCTACTGCTCACACCTGGTATGAATTCGCCTTGGTATGTACCTTTAGTTTATGGAGATGAAGAGCTGTATAAATATTGAGCATAATCGGAAGGGGGCAAGGGGTAGTTTACTTAACACACCAAACCGATAATAACATCTGTTTCCATTGGGTATGGTAAATTTGAGTGTAGGCCACTCCACATTTTTTATTGTTTTGTTAAATTGAAAAAAAAAAAAAAAATAATTTTTGTTTTATCATTCATTTGTCTCTGCTAGTTAAATACGTATTTATTTTACACACAATAAAGGATACTAAGACCGTGTTGTTAAAAGGTAATTTTACGGTTAAAACGAAAACCGGTTTCTTGAACTGACTGACTAAACTGGTTTCTTGAATACCCTAACATACGCTTATGCACAGTTGAGGCTTTGATCACACATTGCTTTGATTTTAAATAACCTCAAAATTAAATCCAATGATTCTAAATCAGTTTTAGGTTCCCATCACCGCAACGAGTGTTAAAACGACCAACAAATGTCACATGCAGTAAATTAAATTTTTTTTCACTGACTGTATTGCATGTGGCATCGTCTTGTTGAAACCACATGACGTCCATATCAATATCATACAATTTAGTAAAATAAAAGAACTCTGTTATCATTTCGCAATATCTAGCACCAGTAAGTGTCAGTGGTTGACCAGTTCCAGTGTCACACTGGTTGACCTGCACAGTGTCACATTGTAAATGCTTTTGTTTTTCGACAATCATATGAACCTCAACCGTGACAATTTACAAAATATAAAGGTGAAAAAATATTATCAATGTGAAAATGAACTAAATCGATTAGGATGATTTTGCTCTTCGCCAATCTTTTTTTATTTTTCAAGAGTTTAAATGCTGTTTTTTATTAACCCACAAACAAACTATTGTTTTAGAGTTGCCAACACTTTACTACACAAATAGTGGCAAATTTAAAAATTACGTGAATTATGGGACACCATTTACAACTCGGATTTTATACATGATTTCCGAAGTACATAACTGCCTCAGCGGGGCACTGTTAAAGAGGTATATAATTTGTGATTTGATCTTTCAAGCAGAAGTTTTCATTTTCAGCACGTAAAACATTTATTTTGTTAAGAAAAACTGCATGAACCCCTTCCAAAAAAAATTTGGCAGTTGTGTTTCAACTAGACTTATTCTTTTAAATCATCTTTACTAAAATTAATTGACTTATCCTCATACATATCACACTTGTTTCTCTAAAGCAAAGGCCCCCAACCAAAAAATGGTTAAAATGAAAATGCATTGGTTTGGTAAATATTTAGCAAAGTGACACAAAACTACCTTGTTGAAAGCTGGTATGCTACTGATTTAAAATTTTTAAATGTTTTGTTCTCTTTGTGAGATTCTGGTTGAGATTGTGTATGTGCTCACAGACCATTAGGGGTTAGAGTGGGGGCTCTTGCTCTAAAGAGAGTCAAGTCAAAAATTTTTAATTTTCACTTTTTGCAAGAAATCGATGTACAGTGGTCATATCTACTGTGAAATTTTTACTGCATTTTCTCTACTCTTTCGCAAAAAATTCATTTTTATCACCCTTCTTGATATGAAAGTATAATAAAAAAGTTTTTTGCTTTACTAAAAAAAAAATTAAATTTTGAGTTTTAAATTTTTTTCCTCTCTTTAGAGGAACAAGTGCGATATGTATGTACATACTATGTATATATTTTTCATGATTATAGGATAAAAGTAAAGTCATAACTTTAACTACAATTAAATTATAGGGCTCAAATAAATAAATTTTTATACAAATAGTAATGGGGACAGTGATTGCGTTGTGAAAATTTTTATATTAATTTATTGATATTTTAATTAAGCCAAGTCAAGTATAATATTTTCTTTCAGAAATAACTTTATACATATTGTATGTGGTTTGAGTAAACAATAACATATCACATGCATTTAATTTATATCTATTTGTGTTTTCTAAAGGTGACAATTATTTTAAGTGATAAATATTGATTAGTTTTTGAAAACAAAATAATTGAAAAAAGTGAAACAAAGTTTAAATAGTGAAACAAGTTTTATTTTTAATTATTACATTTATATTTTATTTATTTACAGCAGAAAAAAATACTTTTTTTATATTAGACAAAGTAAACTTTTCAGAAAAACCTCCCATACTTTGAATGGGTGGTACCCGAAAATACACATTATACTCAAAGTACAAAATTTCAAGACTACCAATTATAGTTCTCCAAGTATACGATACAAATGTTTCATTTTGTATAGGATGCACAGTGGTTGAAAACGATTTATTTTAATAATTCGGTATCTCATTAACCACTGAAGATATCTTAATGAAATTTCACAAAGCGGGGGTGTTTCTGAACGGTCGCCCCCCTAGGGTAAAGGGGGTCTTCTGGGTAAGACCCAAAGTTGAGTACCTCGGGTATGTAATTTATTGGAAATGTCATAAAAAGTTTAGTTTTAAATCAAATGTTAAAATTTTTTAAATTGAAGTAGACCTTTAAATATCTATAAAAAATGTGCTTACATGTGTAGGTTATCTCCTTTAGTTTGGAAGAAAATTAGCTTACAATTTTTTTTATTTTTTTTTTTTTTGCCAACCCTAATTTAGTATTTTTGACGTGGTATACTTATTAATGATCGGATTATTATTTAAAGACATTGGATATATTCTTGATAAAATTAAGAATAAATTAGTTTCAAGAATTGTTGTGATAGCGCTTTTCGTTAAAATGTTACAAACCTCTGAATTGGGGAAATACCGTTTTTTAAGAATTTTTCCCAAAAAGGTGTTATTATTTTTTGCTTATGTAATTTAAACTTACTTCGGTAGTAGTAAATTTTTTTGAACCATTTTAAAGACAACCTATAGCAAATGCGAATAACAGAAAAATTAGTTTAAAAATTATAACTGTTTTCCCTCCAGCCCTTTCCAAATACATATAGCCAATTTTGAAACAACATTTTTAAATTATTGATAAATTTCTCGGAGGGCAAAGCACAGATTAAAAAAAGTAAACGGATTTTCAAAGCCTCAATTGTTTGCTACGTACTCCCAAAAGGATTTCAGAGACCCGTCCCTTTTGTAAAAAAGGACATTTTTCCCCGTTTCGGGAATTTATATGTTAAAATAAAAAAAAAATGTTCTTTCACTTTTATCTATATATATAATTTGAAAATTTTGTAAGAATATCTCGCACCGTTTAGATGTTGTGGCAATTCAAATTCTATATATTTTATCTTACTTTGATTTTTTGAGTTTTTGAGGTAAATATCATTTAAAAAATGGAGCGCGAAAAAAATCATTATAATATTTTTAATCTAGAAGTCAATAGCTTTCCTCTGAAACCACTTACATGTACACTATTGGACAAAATAAAGTGCAAAAACACATTTGTTTTGTTTTACCAGAGAATAAAGAGTCAAAATCACTTTTAACTTTTAAAAATTAATTTAATTCATTTATTTACTAACTTCAGAATATAAAAAATAATAAAACAGACATATCCAAAGTAAAACTTTTCTACAAAAAAGCTAAAATTAAAATACTCCTTGCTCGTGGTTTGACAGAATAAAGTGCGAAAGTAAACAACTGAATGATAACAACAATTTTTCGAAATAATATAACAATCAGTACTTAGTAGCTCCTCCCTTATTAGTTATGACCTCTCGAAGTCTTTTAGGCATACTTGAAGTTAAGTTTTTCAAAGTTTGTACAGGAATCTCTCTCCACTCGGCTTGCATTTTCTCTCAAAATGTTTGAGTGTTAGTTCGAGATTCCATGGGAATTTTATCGTCTAGTATGGTCCACAAGTGCTCAATGGGGTTCAGATCGGGGCTTTGAGGTGGCCATTCCAGTACTTCAATATTATTTTGTTGGAAAAAGTTCTTTGCGACCTTGCTCGTATGTTTGGGATTATTATCCTGTTGGAAGATAAAGTCCCTCAAGCCCATATCCAAAGCACTGCCGTAGAGATTTTCTTGCAAAATGCCAACGTAATGCTCACCAGTCATTTTTGTATCGATTCTGACTAGTCGACCTGCCCCCAAAGAAGAAAAGCACACCCACACCATGAGATTTCCACCACCATGTTTTACAGTATGTGTGATATGTTTAGATTTAAGTCTTTGTGAAGGCTCACACCATACTCTTTTGGCACGTTTTGGATTTTTCAGCTCATATTTCGACTCATCTGACCAAATTTCTCGATCCCAGAATGATTCTGGCCTATTTATATATTTTTTAGCAAAGAGCAGACGCTTTCTTATATTTGCTGCTCGTAGTAGCGGTTTTTTCTTTAAATAAAAGTTATTTATACCACTCTGGTTGAGCCTTCTCCGTACAGTACGAGATGAAATACTTAAATTTAATTCTTCTTTAATCTCCCCATAAGAAGAAAATTGCTTTTTCTTGGCTATCGTTATTATGTGATTGTCATCTCTCTTTGTTGTCTTGGGCTTTATCCCAGACATCTTTTTTTAAACTTTCATTAGATTTTCTAATCTTGAACAGCTCGTAAATTTTTCTTGCTCCTGATATAGATATTTCATACTTTTCAGACAAATCTTTATATTTCATTCCATTTTCCCTGTCTTTTACCAATAAATCCTTAACAGCTTTCGATAGCGGCTTCATTTTGATGTACAGTGAATATGTCTGAGGAAATTATTTTTTTTTTAGCAATTTTGTGTTTTTAAAATAAAAATTTCGATTTATTTCGTACTTACAATAAGTTTCCTATAAATTTTTACTCTATATTTCAACAAAAACACGGAATAATATGCTCACAAAAAAAAACACTTTATTTTGCTAAATTTAGCTAAAGTTACCTGTAACTAACACGTACTTTAAAGGGAAGTTATAATAACGAGTTTAATGGATTTAGCTCAAAAGAAGACTACGTTGAGAAATAAAACGCTTTGTTGCCGAAAAAATATATTTTAAGTAAAAAGTCAGGGAATTGTCAAATTTAGAAGATAATGAAAATTTTCAAAAATGTATTAGATAATTTTCTAAACAAAATGAAATTTCCATTCAAAAATACCTCTAACATTTTAGTTTTGAAACACGCTATAACTGCATTTTTCCAAAATGTGTTTTTTTTTTGTTTATTTGGAACTACATATTAAATTACACAGCACAACAAAATAAAAAAAATTTCATGTGCTCTTAAAACCACTATATAATTTTGATGTATCATGACTACCTTTGTACAAAAATGGTAAAATTTTTAAATTCTATGGATAGATTTTTTTTTTAAAAATTTTTTTTAAAATTGCAATTTTTTTGAGACGTTTCTTCAAATAATTAATGATAACTCAAAAACTACTAGTCCGATATTATTAAAATAAATTCAGAAAAATTAGGATTTGCATAGCCTTTAATTCGTCTATATATCGCGTTTCAATCGGATCAATAGTATCGGAGTTATAATAAAAAACTTAAGAAAAAAATATATTTTTTACGTAAAAATGGCAAAAATTTTCGTTTTAAAAAAATCATAAAAAATCGAAAACGGCAAAAAACTTCCAGATTCATTTTTTTATCGCATAGCGACATATAATAGCAACAAAATGAGATATCGACCATAAAAATCGATTGATTTTTTTCGAATTTATTCACATTTTAGTGAACTCGCTCATTTTCACAAAATTTTAGTCTTTTGCTTGATATACGCATTATAGCGGGTTTTCAAATGTGTGAAAAACATAAATTTTCCAATTTCAAGGGGTGCATGTCGGATTAATGTTAGATTTGATGAGAAACTTCCACCCACAAAATTTTAGTCGAATTCGACAACGTTAACACGTAGCGCATAGGCCCCAAATCTGAAAAAAAGCGTTTAAATCGAAAATAATTGACAAATTTTCAGTTTTTGCAAAATTAACGCTATTTATTTCCCCTTTTGCAAAAAAGTGGATCCTGGTCCTTAGGGCAAACACAATGAGATTTACAATAAGCTACATGTCTTTAAGTTTTCGAGTTATTACAATTTTCACTGGCCATTATATGTCCTTGAGAACTTGCCGAAGACAATTTACAAAAACATTTTACTTTTAAAATTTTTTATTTTTTTCTTTTTTAACAATAAAATATAAAATTTCGCTAAAATTGACTGATATCTTCCTATTACACAACGCAACAAAATAAAAAAATTAGATGCTTTTGAAACCACTATACAATATCCAGGTACTGCCAAAGTGTTTTGGATGAATGAGAAATGTATGGCAAAACAAGTACGCGAAATACTGTTTTGGGCAAAACACGTATTTCTGTGGGACACGTGTTACTGTGGAAATACAGTATTGAATGTAGAAAATTGTTTGGAACAGATCTTTATGGCATTTTTATGATTTTCAGAATTAAAAAAAGTAAGCAATAAAGGAAAAGTTTTTTAATTTTTACGATTTCAGTAGAAATCTGATAAACGATGAAATGCTCCTTTTCTGTTGGCTACCTGTCGCCCTTGCTTCATTTTGACAATTGCGGCGGCAAAGTAATAAACGTTCATAAATTTGCGTGCACGCCGAATTGGGTTTTTCCGCTGGCTACCTGTAAAGATTGATTTTTTGCATAGCATTCCTTAATGTTTTTTACGATTCTTGGGAATAGGTAAAAAATAGGACCACATTAAGGGTTGTTCGAAATTTTAGTATCATTATTTATAAGAGCTCCTTGAGCCATTTCTATTCATTCAACAAGTGTTTGCGGTAACAGAAGCATAATAGAGAAAACAATGGCCTTATAGGGAAACACTGGACCCAGGTATGAGGAATGTTATAAATGTACCTCTGGTGCCCCGAGATCGCATCATATTACCCCCTCTTCACATTAAACTTGGTCTGATGAAACAATTTGTTAAAGCACTTAACAAAGATGGTGAATGTTTCCAGTATATTTCAAGGAAGTTTAAAAGTTTGAGTATGGAAAAGCTGAGAACAGGAATATTTGACGGCCCACAAATTCGCAAATTGGTCAAAGATACCGATTTTCTCAGTTCAATGTCAGAAATTGAGAAAAATGCATGGGATTCGTTTGTATGGGTTATTCAATATTTCTTAGGAAGTAACAAGGATGATGATTATGTTGCGCACGTTGAAGAGATGTTAACTCACTTCCAGAATCTTGGATGCAACATGAGCATCAAGTTACATTACCTTCACAGTCACTTAGATCGTTTTCCTGAAAATCTAGGAGACTTAAGTGAGGAATAGGGCGAACGATTTCACCAAGATATTCGGACAATGGAGGAAAGATACCAGGGTCGCTGGGATGCACACATGATGGCAGATTTTTGCTGGAGTATTCAGAGCAACACTTCGTTATTCAATAATAGAAAATGTCATAAAAGAAAATTCCAAAGTTTGTAGTTTATAATATTTATTTATTTATTTCCTTATTTTATATGTTGTAATAAATTTAAATAATAAAATATAAAATAAAAGAAAATACATGAATAAAACAATGAAATGCATTTTCGATCTATTCCATCGATTTGACTTAGTTACATTTTTTTGTCAATTGCCTTCGGCAAGTAACTTGAAAACTGTTTAACCGATTTAAAAGATATGTAGCTTATTGTAAATCTCATTGTGTTTGCCCTAAGGACCAGGATCCACTTTTTTGCAAAAGGGGAAATAAATAGCGTTAATTTTGCAAAAACTGAAAATTTGTCAATTATTTTCGATTTAAACGCTTTTTTCAGATTTGGGGCCTATGCGCTACGTGTTAACGTTGTCGAATTCGACTAAAATTTTGTGGGTGGAAGTTTCTCATCAAATCTAACATTAATCCGACATGCACCCCTTGAAATTGGAAAATTTATGTTTTTCACACATTTGAAAAAAATTTTGAAAAATGCGTATATCAAGCAAAAAACTAAAATTTTGTGAAAATGAGCGAATTCACTAAAATGTGAATAAATTCGAAAAAAATCAATCGATTTTTATGGTCGATATCTCATTTTGTTGCTATTATATGTCGCTATGCGATAAAAAAATGAATCTGGAAGTTTTTTGCCGTTTTCGATTTTTTATGATTTTTTTAAAACGAAAATTTTTGCCATTTTTACGTAAAAAATATATTTTTTTCTTAAGTTTTTTATTATAACTCCGATACTATTGATCCGATTGAAACGCGATATATAGACGAATTAAAGGCTATGCAAATCTTAATTTTTCTGAATTTATTTTAATAATATCGGACTAGTAGTTTTTGAGTTATCATTAATTATTTGAAGAAACGTCTCAAAAAAATTGCAATTTTAAAAAAAAATTTTTTTAAAAAAAATCTATCCATAGAATTTAAAAATTTTACCATTTTTGTACTAAGGTAGCCATGATACATCAAATGTATATAGTAGTTACTCGAGCATATTTTTGCTGTTGCCCTGTGTTATAATCAAAATGTGTTCAATTTAAAGGGAACTTCTGTCAATAGATAGTTACGAAAAATTATGAGGAATGGGATCTAGAAAATACATTAGTGTTAGTTACCATGTCGACTCACTAAAATAAAATATGAAAATTGTTCTTTCTTAAAAAATAGAAATGAAGCTTAGTTAAAAAAATTAATTATTCATTTTGTGATTTTTTTTTTCTCAAACTGTGAGCGTGACTTACGAAGTGTTTTTAATATTTAGTATTTATTCAAATAAATTTGCTTCGAAATAAAAAATATTTAACTTACCTAACATTATACGGTTGACTAGTAGTGCCAGTACTCCAATCGGCATGTTCAATGTCTGAAGAATTCTTTGTTGTGTTATCGCAGGGCATTGTTGTTTTTGTTAATCGTTTTCTATTTGTTTTAATTTAAAAATTAACAATTTCTGGTTTTGTTTATATTTATAAAATTTAATTTTTAAAATTTTTTAATTCATTATTGTTTTGTTTAAAATATCTTTAATTTTCTTAATATTTGTTTATTAAAAAGCAACATTATTTTAAAGGCAAATAAACATTTAAATTTTTTTAATCAACACATGAATTGGTCTTAGGTGACACTCTTAAAAAATCGATTTTTTTAATTTTCTTCTCAATGTAGTTCATTACATACTTTAAAAATTAACAAAGGAAACAAATTTAAGTGTGGATCCTAGTAAGTTGTTGAGTTAAAGAGTAGGGGGTCATCGGTTGTAAATATAAGTTAGATGAGGTGCCGTGCCTGAAGAGTAAATCATATAATGTACGGGCATCGCAAAAAAATTTAATAGTATTAGGCCGCTATTATGACCTTTAGATGTACGTACACTTATGCTCATATAATTAAGTCACTCACATGGTTGTACCGATGATTGATTATAATGAAAATATTTTTCACAATTTCAAAAAAATGTTAACACAATTTTAAATAAATTTTAATTCATTTCAAAACTAGAAACCTCTTTTTCTTTTAGATTTAACTCTATACAAAATATTGTGTTTTTTTTTCTATTTGCATATTTTGTGCTTCTGAAAAAAAGATTGTTATCACATGAATCACATGAGAATTTTTATTAATTTTACTTTATATTAGGATAACATTAAGTTAAAAAGCCCCTATTCCCTAGCACTTTAGCACATCCTTGTGGCATAGTTTGGACTAGTTAAAAAATTAATAAAAGATTCTATATTCATGTGATTTGTCTTTTTTCAGATGACTAATTATAGGAGCACAAAATAAAAAATATGTTTCTAATTTTGAAATCGTGAAAAATATGTTCATTATAAATAATCTTTGATACAACCATGTGAGTGACTTAATTATATTTATTTATATTTTATATTTATGTATTTAAATTCTAAAATTTATATAAAATTCTGAAAGTTATTGTTAAGTTCTGTAAAAGGTGTTTAAAATATTTTAATAACAATGTAATTCAACAAAGTTAAAATACAAATTTTATTCAATTGGCTGTAAGTAATTCATATATTGTTGCGCAACCGTGTTAAAAATAACTAGCTGTCAATAAGAAAAGATGTCTTAAAGTATACAGTACCTTTAAATCGGTAAACAAAAATCGGCATACTTTCAACGCGTTTTATCCACTTTCTCTGGAAGTAAGATATTTGTTTTTGTATAAGATATTTTGTCGGTAATATATATTTTAATCAGGATACTAAAATTTTGTTAAAATTAATTCAGTAGTTTTTAAGTTATGCGAACACAAACAGAAAGACAGACAGACAGACAGGAAATGAGTTACTGTTTTAATATTTATATGTATAGATTAAAATTAAGAATATAATCAAATTAATTATGTCATAAACAATGAATCTGTAATCATTTTGGTCTTTCTTTGGCTTATAGGTTATGCCACTATTTTTATGGAGTTTGTACAGGACATACCGTTTGACATATCGAAATGAAATTTAGTATGTGCCTTTGGTATGTGGAGATGTAGAGCAGTATAGTTTTTGGGCATAATCGGGAGGGCGCAAGGGGTAGTTTCCTTACCCCCAAATTTTGTGAACGCTCTACAGGTCATACCGTATGACGTATTAAAACGAAATTTAGTATGTAGCTTTGGTTTATAGAGATGAAGAGCTGTGTAAGTTTTGGGCATAATCGGGAAGGGGCAAGGGGTAGTTTACTTACTCCCAAATTTTGTAAACGCTTTAGAGATCATACCGTATGAGATACAAAAATGAAATTCAGTATCTGCCTTTGGTTTATGGAGATGAAGAGCTGTATAAATTTTGGCCATAATCGGCAAGGGGCAAGGTAGTTTATCTAACACCCCAAATCGAAAACATTTTTTTTTTTTTCAATTCGACTATACTTTGAACTTTTATTCATTATGCAATACATACATATATCTAAAAAATATCTGTTCCCATTTGGTATGGTAAAGTTGAGTGTAGGCCACTCCAGTTTTATTTAATTATATATATAGTCGACATTTTTAATAACGATATATAGTTATTCCGATATTTATATTTTTATACACTAGAGATATAGATGTATGTATAACTATGCTACTGGTTTAAAAATACTGCTACAGGTCATACCGTATATCATATTAAAACGAGATTAAGTATGTGTCTTTGGTTTATGGAGATGAAGAGCTGTTTAAATTTTTGGGCATATTTGGCAACGGGTAAGGGGTAGTTTGTTTACACCCCAAACCGAAAATAATTAATTTTTCGATTCGAATATACTTTGAACTTATATTCTTTATGTAATGGGTGATTTTTTTGAGGTTAGGATTTTCATGCATTAGTATTTGACAGATCACGTGAGATTTCAGACATGGTGCCAAAGAGAAAGATGCTCAGTATGCTTTGACATTTCATCATGAATAGACTTACTAACGAGCAACGCTTGCAAATCATTGAATTTTATTACCAAAATCAGTGTTCGGTTCGAAATGTTCAAATGTGACAAATTTTGTTCAGCGATGAGGCTCATTTCTGGTTGAATGGCTACGTAAATAAGCAAAATTGCCGCATTTGGAGTGAAGAGCAACCAGAAGCCGTTCAAGAACTGCCCATGCATCCCGAAAAATGCACTGTTTGGTGTGGTTTGTACGCTGGTGGAATCATTGGACCGTATTTTTTCAAAGATGCTGTTGGACGCAACGTTACGGTGAATGGCGCTCGCTATCGTTCGATGCTAACAAACTTTTTGTTGCCAAAAATGGAACAACTGAACTTGGTTGACATGTGGTTTCAACAAGATGGCGCTACATGCCACACAGCTCGCGATTCTATGGCCATTTTGAGGGAAAACTTCGAAGAACAATTCATCTCAAGAAATGGACCGGTAAGTTGGCCACCAAGATCATGCGATTTGACGCCTTTAGACTATTTTTTGTGGGGCTACGTCAAGTCTAAAGTCTACAGAAATAAGCCAGCAACTATTCCAACTTTGGAAGACAACATTTCCGAAGAAATTCGGGCTATTCCGGCCGAAATGCTCGAAAAAGTTGCCCAAAATTGGACTTTCCGAATGGACCACCTAAGACGCAGCCGCGGTCAACATTTAAATGAAATTATCTTCAAAAAGTAAATGTCATGGACCAATCTAACGTTTCAAATAAAGAACCGATGAGATTTTGCAAATTTTATGCGTTTTTTTTTAAAAAAAAGTTCTCAAGCTCTTAAAAAATCACTCGTTACTATATCCATAAAAATAACTGTTGCCATTGCGTATGGTAAAGTTTAGTGTAGGCCACTCCAGATTTTTTATACTTGTTGTTTCAGCGTACATAAGCTTACATAATGTGTCTAATGAACATTTTTCTTCAATGCGAATTTCAATAGTATATCTATTGCGATTCCAGTGATAGCGCGCTGTGACAGATATACGGACACTGAAGAAAAAACAATAGTGCTACGTTTTTAACCTTTGGGTATGATACCTAATCCACTTTTAATAAAAGTTTTTAATTAATTCAAATTAGGCAGTGGCACCTGGCAAGTCAGTGGACGGCTTTAGTTTTATCGAACAAGTAATCTCAGATATTGGAATAAGAAAAACCTCCTCCTTTTAATGTGGTCCTCCAGCGGGTATTAACAGATTTGCTGCTTAAGCTACTAGTTCGAAAAATAACGAAGAAAATGATGCAAATAAAGAACAAATAACAAGTTAATCGCCGTAGAACAGCTTATCGTTATGTCGATACACCCTAGCTGTACGGTCCCTTGCAGTGTTTCTTATATGAAACATGGCCGAAATGAGGAAGGAATGATTTTGATTATACAAAATACTTTACGATCCTTAATCTGAATGGGAAATGTCACTTCAGTGGCAGACTTGGGTTATTGTCACAATGAAACGGGGAAAAAATTGGTTTGAAAATAATAAACATTAAAATATGAGCAATAACAAAATTAAGTTTATATTCTTGTTACCTTTACAAAATCATACATGAAGCTGCAATAGACAATGATATGACGTGTTCGATTTTCCACGCCAAATGTACATTCTGGGAGAAATTTTGACAATCACAGAATCGTACTTTCGCGCGCCAAAAAGAGTGCCTTTACGCTTTGATATTATCGGCTATGTCAAGAAACAAAATTGCCTCATCTGGGTAAAACGCCCATGCATCCACACAGAAAATACTGAAAGAAAACCCGTTTCAATCAACGATGAGAAAACAAATCTAGTTTAGTGACAAGTTCAAAAATAAAAATTAACACTTTAATTAGGAAAAATGTATAAAAGCCTATAGTCGGAAATTTAGGTTTCCACCGATTTTTGTACTTTTTCTTGGTTTTCACCTTGGAAACTTTTTTGATTGAGGTTACATTTCACTCAACTAGAGTTAAGTCATTATTATGAATAAAATTGTTAATGGCCAGATGTATAAATATATTATTATGCACAAATACTAGTTATGTACTTATACATACATATGTATCTTAAGAACTTCAAAACATTTAAATCAAAATTCCATTAAGCATCCATTTTTTCTGCGACCACTCTTGTGTTTAGTCGTGCACCTTAACAAATAAATTTTGATGACGTTTTTCTTAATCTCTTGCCTTTTTGTGTTTATTTTATTTGGCACGACAGCATTTTTATTTATCTTTGATTAGATTTTCTTTCTCCTCTAATTTCGCATCAATTCGTTTTGCTATCGTATTTTCCATTAGATTTTTCCAATATTTTCTTTCGCCTATCATACAATTGCAAAATACGTGATTGTTTTGGTTTGCTACGCTACGTCTAAAAAGCCAAAGCAACATTGAATATGTATTTAATTGCAATACAAGTCCATACATACATATGCATACATTCATATATGCATTTACATTTTTATATATACATATCTACGTACGTATCTATATAGTAGATTAACATTAATAAATATTGTGCATATTAGTATTTATTAATTATTTTGTATGATGACAAAGCAGAGAAACATACAAAAATAATAAGGCGCTCATATATGTACATTTTTGTTTTTATTTTAGTCACATTTAATTTGTTGTTGTTGTTCTCTTTGTTTTCTTTTATATGGCCAATTTCTTTTGCACAATATAGTTAAGGAAGTATATAAATGGATATGTTTACATGTGTGTGCGGATAATGTCTGCAAGAAAGGGCGTAAATGAAAAATGTGTAATTTATATAAAATTCTTATTTTTTATTACCAATATGAAAGTAGCTACACTTGTAAACATTTGTAAAATTACAAATAAATCAAGTTCTGTTAAAACAAATAAAAACAAATATTTTTCTTAAATATTTACAAAATATCTTTTATTTTTCTTCATATAAACAACACACACACACATTATCATAGATATCTTTTGCCTTCACAAAATCTATTACATACTAGATTTTTTTTGTTTAAGCCGGATGAAGAACTTAATTTGCTTTATGTTATTATAATTAAGAGTAATCGACTTTTAATATATTAATTTTAAAAGCTTATCACTTAAATTCAATTACAATATTTATTTTCAGTTTTTCCTTTCGCGGATTTGACACCACACGCACTGTTTGAGTACTTTTCACAAATGAATTTAAATCTAGCCAGGCAAGAGAAATGAATACTGGTTTTACAAAATGAATTCATCGTTGAAAGCACATAAGGTTATGTAGCCAATTCACATAAATTTATGTTATTGTAAAGTGCTGTTGAAATGTCAAAGAGAACCTAGTTAAAGAAACAGCCAGAGTTGTCAGATTTTTTTTCACCTAGTTCGTTAAAATCGATGTAAATATATATATATATATATATATATATATATATATATATATATATATATATATATATATATATATATATATATATATATATATATATATATATATATATATATATAATAAGAAAGCGAAGAAAATGATTATGAGGTTAAAAAAATTTTCTTGGAAATTGATAATTGTTTCTCTAGGAGAAAAATATACATTTTCCATATCAATACTGGCAAAAAAAAAAGTCAACAGTTTGTTCCTGCAACCAAACAACAAAAGAGAAAAATTCGCAAAAAAATTCATATTTTATTTTTATTTAAAACCAAACAAAAATGATTAGAGAACACGAGAAAGGTAGAGATATTACTTAAAGTAATCATAAATTTATTGGTTAATATAATCGATACAGCTCACTGTCAGCTCACCCTCAAGGTATTTGTCATCGTCCTCTTATCTGGATTTTATTTTATAAGAATTGAACTACAGATGATGTGCAAATTGTGCTATTTGTATTCATATAATTTATAGCATCAAGAAAATGAAACTTTACTGTATTTCGCAAATGAGTTTTGGTGGAGTTCATAATCAAAAGAGCCTTTTCTATACAGAAATTACCAGCATATGTATAAAGTAAAACATCAAATATAAAAATATTATTGGAATTACCAGCACATCAAGTACAAAATCGCTGTAACTGTACATAATAAGATAGGATATCATAAATTTTATAATCTTTCTAAAAAAAAACTTAATATTTTCTATTGTGGTTGATAAGCATCCAAAGGTATGTAAGGATTTATAGAAATCTTTGAAAACAATGAATTTTGATTGTGATAATGAATTTCAACAATTAAAATTAAAAGATATTCATAACTTTAAATAAATTTATATCTTCCAGAAGTTTCCAGAAGTAAAATCATCTTTAAATGTGAAAAACATTTTCAACAACTTCAATTTCTTCATTATCTGTTGTTTTTCAGTGTTTCTAGTGTTGACCAAAAATCGCCAAATCAAAAAGTTTATCATAGAATAAGATTGAAAATCGCCTTGTTTGCTGCGAAATCGTTATATAGACAACCCTGGAAACAGCCGCTTTTAGAAACTTTCAGTGTTACCAGATCGTTATTACTAAAAAGAACTTATGTAATAGGTGCTATACAAAGTTACTGAGCCGAATCAATCGAAAACAGAAGAATACTTCGAAATAACTGATTCGTACCCCTGACCTATCTTTTTTGCAAAATAACTTTAAGAGCTGCAAGAACGAATAATTGTTACATAACCATAATTTCTCTAAGTATTTACGTGAAAGCTCTTTTATATTTTTATTTTTATAATAAAAAAATTTTACTAAAAACATTATTTCTTTTGTTTAATGTTTCCAAGATTATTTTATTGTATATAGACATTGTAACAAAATACTCCCAACAGAACTATAGAGCATAAAATTTAAATATTATATATAACATGTCAATAAATTTAAAAGATTAAAATAAAAAACGTTTTTTTTTTTTTTAATTGAACCCCATATAAAAAGCTTAGAATGTAGATAGCTATAGCTAGAGACTTACATATTTCGGATCAAGATGATAACTTAATTCTTTTTAAATCGCTTAACAACCCACTGCCAAGAATAAAAAGCAGAGGGGAAACTACTAACACTGTTAAAAAATTCAATCGGTAAGTGATGTAAAAGTGATTTACAGATAACAAAAACGCTTCGATTTTTGTCAAACGCTTCTATTTTTGTCAAACGACAAATCTTTTAAATATATGTAATTGAAAAACGGACGTCACAAAAATTATTTTACCTACATATGTATGTAATTGAAAATAAGCGCCTTACGTCGAACATTTTAGTCAAAACGAATAACAGCATTAAAAATACTTTTGATTCTGGACACTACACTCGAAATAGTCGCAGATACAACTTCAAGTTCATATAAAACTTACGTAATCATTAGAGCATAAGCCAATCGATGTTGAACATCAAATGGTAAAAATGCAATATTTGTAATATTCTACCTACAGTTAGATCAACATCTCAGAAAGCTGTTCAAGGCAGATTTTTATTATTAAATTGTAACAATTTTATTATATACATATAAAATACTTTTTGTTTAGGAATTATTGATAAGTAATTATTTAGGACCTTAAGGTTTTGTTTTACTTTTATGAATCCATAAAATAAATATATGTAGAAAAAAATCTACCTTGAGCCGCCTAACATAACGAAATATGTCTACTGGCTGGCGACTACTCCTTGAGTCTGCCGCGGGCGTCGGTAATTAAAGCCCGACACTAATATCAGTTCCCTTTCTGCTATTAACTGTGCGACCATTTTGGCATTTTTGCAGCTAAATTTAGATTTATTTTTTCAATTTACCGCAAAAAATATTTCATTAAGCAGTTAGCATTTTTCAATTACTTATCTAGTATTTTTTGGCATTATTTAATTTAGAAAAATCATAGATAATTTTTGTGTTATTTAAAAAATCTACCTCAGTTGACTGTCGATGTTACGAAAATACTACAAATTTTTACATGCATTTCACTTTCCAATTACTCAAATAAACCTTACAAGTTTATTAATTGTATTTTAGGCCAGAGTTACTTTTCATATACATATAGATATAAATTAAATAAAATATAATTGATTAATCGAATACTTTTTTTTAAATTTTATTCGATAATTCAGTAAAATTTTGTGTTTAGTTACTATCGTACTGCTCACTAAATTATCTTTTTTTGGAACAAGTCTAGTTTCGTAAAGCGGCACCAATTATACAGGGTGATAGAGAATTAAAAAATAATAAGAAAATGTTAAATAAAAAAATTGGCGGTCACCCTTATTTTCCGAGTTATGGGCCTTGGAACTTTTCATATGAAACTGTGATTCTGCACTACATTTTTGAACATATTTGGCAATATGGGTAAAATTTTAAAGTTTTTGGAAATATCCATCGAATGGTGCTAAAATTTTAACAAAATTTAACCTATTAAGAACTAAATTATATTTTTTCAATTTTTTATATTAATACACTATTAAATACATCAGTTTCTGAATTTGAAATAATATCCTAACATACCAAATGGCTTGTGAAAAATATTTTAAAAACCTTATAAATATAATCCTTTCGCTTGAGAAAGTTTTTAGAATTTATTGAAAAATGATATCGTAACAATTGTAGAAAAATAAAAACGGAACCCTTATGAAAATATTATATGTACATGATTAATAAAATCTTATATTTGTAATTGTAGAATAAGCTTACAGAAACAATATTTTATTAATTTTGGTATAGAAAAGCTTATTCGTCTCAATATTTTTATAAGCTCTTTACTGAATTGTAGACTTATATTCGCAAATAATTTATATTTGTATGTACTTATATATAATTTGTGGCTAATTGCCACAAAAATGTTCACCTAAAGAAATATAAAGAGCAATGGAGCACATAAAC
Organism: Phasia obesa; assembly: GCA_949628195.1. Lineage (NCBI taxonomy): Eukaryota > Metazoa > Arthropoda > Insecta > Diptera > Tachinidae > Phasia > Phasia obesa. Next base: position 70,902,746 of record OX451217.1, on the reverse strand, counting down.
CAGTTTTCTTAGATCTCATAATCCCTTCTTACTATATATGTATGTATGTACATCTTTCCAAAATAGTCAATACAAAATTTAGCACACAACACTACTATGAAGGAACATTGCCTAGGAGAGAATGCTTGCTTGCTTATAGATACCCACTATTCACCACATTTATTAAGATTGAGCCAGAAGTACCACAAATGAGACGCTTTAAGAGATCCTATACTGCAATAACAAGAACTCTTAGTAGATCTGCCAATGAAATTTAAACTATTAATTTGTGGTGTAGTGGCCTAATAACGAGTGATTTTTTAAGAGCTTGAGAACTTTTTTAAAAAAAAAAACGCATAAAATTTGCAAAATCTCATCGGTTCTTTATTTGAAACGTTAGATTGGTCCATGACATTTACTTTTTGAAGATAATTTCATTTAAATGTTGACCGCGGCTGCGTCTTAGGTGGTCCATTCGGAAAGTCCAATTTTGGGTAACTTTTTCGAGCATTTCGGCCGGAATAGCCCGAATTTCTTCGGAAATGTTGTCTTCCAAAGCTGGAATAGTTGCTGGCTTATTTCTGTAGACTTTAGACTTGACGTAGCCCCACAAAAAATAGTCTAAAGGCGTCAAATCGCATGATCTTGGTGGCCAACTTACCGGTCCATTTCTTGAGATGAATTGTTCTCCGAAGTTTTCCCTCAAAATGGCCATAGAATCGCGAGCTGTGTGGCATGTAGCGCCATCTTGTTGAAACCACATGTCAACCAAGTTCAGTTGTTCCATTTTTGGCAACAAAAAGTTTGTTAGCATCGAACGATAGCGATCGCCATTCACCGTAACGTTGCGTCCAACAGCATCTTTGAAAAAATACGGTCCAATGATTCCACCAGCGTACAAACCACACCAAACAGTGCATTTTTCGGGATGCATGGGCAGTTCTTGAACGGCTTCTGGTTGCTCTTCACTCCAAATGCGGCAATTTTGCTTATTTACGTAGCCATTCAACCAGAAATGAGCCTCATCGCTGAACAAAATTTGTCACATTTGAACATTTCGAACCGAACACTGATTTTGGTAATAAAATTCAATGATTTGCAAGCGTTGCTCGTTAGTAAGTCTATTCATGATGAAATGTCAAAGCATACTGAGCATCTTTCTCTTTGGCACCATGTCTGAAATCTCACGTGATCTGTCAAATACTAATGCATGAAAATCCTAACCTCAAAAAAATCACCCATTACATATAGATATAAATTAAATAAAATATAATTGATTCATCGAATACTTTTTTTTAAATTTTATTCGATAATTCAGTAAAATTTTGTGTTTAGTTACTATCGTACTGCTCACGAAATTATCTTTTTTTGGAACAAGTCTAGTTTCGTAAAGCGGCACCAATTATACAGGGTGATAGAGAATTAAAAAATAATAAGAAAATGTAAAATAAAAAAATTGGCGGTCACCCTTATTTTCCGAGTTATGGGCCTTGGAACTTTTCATATGAAACTGTGATTCTGCACTACATTTTTGAACATATTTGGCAATATGGGTAACATTTTAAAGTTTTTGGAAATATCCATCGAATGGTGCTAAAATTTTAACAAAATTTAACCTATTAAAAACTAAATTATATTTTTTCAATTTTTTATATTAATACACTATTAAATACATCAGTTTCTGAATTTGAAATAATATCCCAACATACCAAATGGCTTGTGAAAAATATTTTAAAAACCTTATAAATATAATCCTTTCGCTTGAGAAAGTTTTTAGAATTTATTGAAAAATGATATCGTAACAATTGTAGAAAAATAAAAACGGAACCCTTATGAAAATATTATATGTACATGATTAATAAAATCTTATATTTGTAATTGTAGAATAAGCTTACAGAAACAATATTTTATTAATTTTGGTATAGAAAAGCTTATTCGTCTCAATATTTTTATAAGCTCTTTACTGAATTGTAGACTTATATTCGCAAATAATTTATATTTGTATGTACTTATATATAATTTGTGGCTAATTGCCACAAAAATGTTCACCTAAAGAAATATAAAGAGCAATGGAGCACATAAACCAGTTTTCTTAGATCTCATAATCCCTTCTTACTATATATGTATGTATGTACATCTTTCCAAAATAGTCAATACAAAATTTAGCACACAACACTACTATGAAGGAACATTGCCTAGGAGAGAATGCTTGCTTGCTTATAGATACCCACTATTCACCACATTTATTAAGATTGAGCCAGAAGTACCACAAATGAGACGCTTTAAGAGATCCTATACTGCAATAACAAGAACTCTTAGTAGATCTGCCAATGAAATTTAAACTATTAATTTGTGGTGTAGTGGCCTAATAACGAGTGATTTTTTAAGAGCTTGAGAACTTTTTTAAAAAAAAAAACGCATAAAATTTGCAAAATCTCATCGGTTCTTTATTTGAAACGTTAGATTGGTCCATGACATTTACTTTTTGAAGATAATTTCATTTAAATGTTGACCGCGGCTGCGTCTTAGGTGGTCCATTCGGAAAGTCCAATTTTGGGTAACTTTTTCGAGCATTTCGGCCGGAATAGCCCGAATTTCTTCGGAAATGTTGTCTTCCAAAGCTGGAATAGTTGCTGGCTTATTTCTGTAGACTTTAGACTTGACGTAGCCCCACAAAAAATAGTCTAAAGGCGTCAAATCGCATGATCTTGGTGGCCAACTTACCGGTCCATTTCTTGAGATGAATTGTTCTCCGAAGTTTTCCCTCAAAATGGCCATAGAATCGCGAGCTGTGTGGCATGTAGCGCCATCTTGTTGAAACCACATGTCAACCAAGTTCAGTTGTTCCATTTTTGGCAACAAAAAGTTTGTTAGCATCGAACGATAGCGATCGCCATTCACCGTAACGTTGCGTCCAACAGCATCTTTGAAAAAATACGGTCCAATGATTCCACCAGCGTACAAACCACACCAAACAGTGCATTTTTCGGGATGCATGGGCAGTTCTTGAACGGCTTCTGGTTGCTCTTCACTCCAAATGCGGCAATTTTGCTTATTTACGTAGCCATTCAACCAGAAATGAGCCTCATCGCTGAACAAAATTTGTCACATTTGAACATTTCGAACCGAACACTGATTTTGGTAATAAAATTCAATGATTTGCAAGCGTTGCTCGTTAGTAAGTCTATTCATGATGAAATGTCAAAGCATACTGAGCATCTTTCTCTTTGGCACCATGTCTGAAATCTCACGTGATCTGTCAAATACTAATGCATGAAAATCCTAACCTCAAAAAAATCACCCATTACATATAGATATAAATTAAATAAAATATAATTGATTCATCGAATACTTTTTTTTAAATTTTATTCGATAATTCAGTAAAATTTTGTGTTTAGTTACTATCGTACTGCTCACGAAATTATCTTTTTTTGGAACAAGTCTAGTTTCGTAAAGCGGCACCAATTATACAGGGTGATAGAGAATTAAAAAATAATAAGAAAATGTAAAATAAAAAAATTGGCGGTCACCCTTATTTTCCGAGTTATGGGCCTTGGAACTTTTCATATGAAACTGTGATTCTGCACTACATTTTTGAACATATTTGGCAATATGGGTAACATTTTAAAGTTTTTGGAAATATCCATCGAATGGTGCTAAAATTTTAACAAAATTTAACCTATTAAAAACTAAATTATATTTTTTCAATTTTTTATATTAATACACTATTAAATACATCAGTTTCTGAATTTGAAATAATATCCCAACATACCAAATGGCTTGTGAAAAATATTTTAAAAACCTTATAAATATAATCCTTTCGCTTGAGAAAGTTTTTAGAATTTATTGAAAAATGATATCGTAACAATTGTAGAAAAATAAAAACGGAACCCTTATGAAAATATTATATGTACATGATTAATAAAATCTTATATTTGTAATTGTAGAATAAGCTTACAGAAACAATATTTTATTAATTTTGGTATAGAAAAGCTTATTCGTCTCAATATTTTTATAAGCTCTTTACTGAATTGTAGACTTATATTCGCAAATAATTTATATTTGTATGTACTTATATATAATTTGTGGCTAATTGCCACAAAAATGTTCACCTAAAGAAATATAAAGAGCAATGGAGCACATAAACCAGTTTTCTCAGATCTCATAATCCCTTCTTACTATATATGTATGTATGTATGTACATCTTTCCAAAATAGTCAATACAAAATTTAGCACACAACACTACTATGAAGGAACATTGCCTAGGAGAGAATGCTTGCTTGCTTATAGATACCCACTATTAACCACATTTATTAAGATTGAGCCAGAAGTACCACAAATGAGACGCTTTAAGAGATCCTATACTGCAATAACAAGAACTCTTAGTAGATCTGCCAATGAAATTTAAACTATTAATTTGTGGTGTAGTGGCCTAATAGCTCAAAACATTCATTTCTCTATTTTATACATTTATTTTTAAGTTTTTCAAGAAAGAAAACGAATTGTTTAGAAACATTTGTGTGTAATAATAGTTTATTAATCATTGTTAAAAAATGCTTGTAAATTTATATTTTCTAAATTGGTATTATTATTATAATCGAAATTAGGAAAAGATTAAAACAGACTATTATTTATAAGCTTATTCACAAGTTTTATTATAGTTTGATTGCTATATGGTATGTTTCTTTTTAAACACCAAACATTGGCTTCGCTTACAAAGGTTTTCCTGCATAGCCGGCCTTCGGTCGGGCGCAAGGAATTTCTCCTCTATGGTATAACCAACACCGACTTCGCTTACTTAAGTTTTCCTGCATAGCCTGCATAGTGCGCAAGAAATTTCTCCTCTGTGGTATAACCAACACCGGCTTCGCTTACTAAAGTTTTCCTCCATAGGAGGCCTTCGGCCGGGCGCTACGATTTTCTCCTCTGTGGTATAACAAATACTGGCTTCGCTTACTAAAGTTTTCCTGCATAGCCGGCCTTTGGCCGGACGCAAGGATTTTCTACTCTATAGTATTACCAACACCGGCTTCGCTTACTAAAGTTTTCCTCCATAGGAGGCCTTCGGCCGGGCGCTAGGATTTTCTCCTCTGTGGTATAACAAATACTGGCTTCGCTTACTAAAGTTTTCCTGCATAGCCGGCCTTTGGCCGGACGCAAGGATTTTCCATCTATGGTATAACCAACACCGGCTTCGCTTACTAAAGTTTTTCTGCATAGCCGGCCTTCGGCCGGGAGCAAGAATTTTTTCCTCTATGGTATAATCAACACATGCTTCGCTTTCTAAATATTTTCTACGTACTATACACAAGTTTTCATAAAAAAGTCATTGGTTTCTAAAGGAAATTTTTTTATAAAATTTGAGCACCACGTGATAGATATTTCCATAAGGTTTAAAATGATACCCATATTGACCTAATTTGTTCAAAAATGTATTGTACAATCACAGTTTTATATGAAAAGTTCAGAGGCGCATAACATACATTTTCTTATTATTTTTTAATTCTCTATCATGCAATATAATTTTTTTTTTGTGCTGCTTCACGGAACTGGACTTAAGCCTTTTTTTTATCAGTTTTGTCTTATTTAAAAGTGTTTTTATAAAAAATAAATACTTTATATAGGATATATTAAAATTTTAGCATTATTTTTTTTAAGCATTATTTAAAACAGATTTAGCTGCAATATATTATTTTTAGATCTGGTCACACTGTCTATTAAACATTTTTTATAAATCAAAGCATGACACAATAAAAATTATGATTTCGCCTTGATTTTGACACTGGAAGATGGAGACAACAAACAGTCAGCTGAGCTCTCGAGTTTACCTGTTATGAATTCGCCTTGACATCAAAGTAAATAAAACCAAAAGTTAACGTTAGGATAATAAAATGGTTCAACCTTTAACATATGAAGCCTTAAAACATATTGCTGCAAATGATGCAACTGCTCAAGATAATCTAGAAGATTTGAAGTACATGTTTCGAAATGAAATTGGATCGGCACGCAACATGTATCGCATACACACAATAAGTGACCTAATTGATTGCTTGGAACGTCATGACGCATTATCCGAATTTAATATTGACCCTCTAAGGGAAATTGCAGATGAATATGGTGGCTCATTAGCCGAAGTAGTAACGAGTTACCATATATCAAAAG